>CM024576.1:117204-119704 GCA_014182395.1 Eucalyptus sp. ANBG9806169 | reverse complement strand
AGGGTTTAGGGTTTAGGGTTTAGGGTTTAGGGTTTAGGGTTTAGGGTTTAGGGTTTAGGGTTTAGGGTTTAGGGTTTAGGGTTTAGGGTTTAGGGTTTAGGGTTTAGGGTTTAGGGTTTAGGGTTTAGGGTTTAGGGTTTAGGGTTTAGGGTTTAGGGTTTAGGGTTTAGGGTTTAGGGTTTAGGGTTTAGGGTTTAGGGTTTAGGGTTTAGGGTTTAGGGTTTAGGGTTTAGGGTTTAGGGTTTAGGGTTTAGGGTTTAGGGTTTAGGGTTTAGGGTTTAGGGTTTAGGGTTTAGGGTTTAGGGTTTAGGGTTTAGGGTTTAGGGTTTAGGGTTTAGGGTTTAGGGTTTAGGGTTTAGGGTTTAGGGTTTAGGGTTTAGGGTTTAGGGTTTAGGGTTTTAGGGTTTAGGGTTTAGGGTTTAGGGTTTAGGGTTTAGGGTTTAGGGTTTAGGGTTTAGGGTTTAGGGTTTAGGGTTTAGGGTTTAGGGTTTAGGGTTTAGGGTTTAGGGTTTAGGGTTTAGGGTTTAGGGTTTAGGGTTTAGGGTTTAGGGTTTAGGGTTTAGGGTTTAGGGTTTAGGGTTTAGGGTTTAGGGTTTAGGGTTTAGGGTTTAGGGTTTAGGGTTTAGGGTTTAGGGTTTAGGGTTTAGGGTTTAGGGTTTAGGGTTTAGGGTTTAGGGTTTAGGGTTTAGGGTTTAGGGTTTAGGGTTTAGGGTTTAGGGTTTAGGGTTTAGGGTTTAGGGTTTAGGGTTTAGGGTTTAGGGTTTAGGGTTTAGGGTTTAGGGTTTAGGGTTTAGGGTTTAGGGTTTAGGGTTTAGGGTTTAGGGTTTAGGGTTTAGGGTTTAGGGTTTAGGGTTTAGGGTTTAGGGTTTAGGGTTTAGGGTTTAGGGTTTAGGGTTTAGGGTTTAGGGTTTAGGGTTTAGGGTTTAGGGTTTAGGGTTTAGGGTTTAGGGTTTAGGGTTTAGGGTTTAGGGTTTAGGGTTTAGGGTTTAGGGTTTAGGGTTTAGGGTTTAGGGTTTTAGGGTTTAGGGTTTAGGGTTTAGGGTTTAGGGTTTAGGGTTTAGGGTTTAGGGTTTAGGGTTTAGGGTTTAGGGTTTAGGGTTTAGGGTTTAGGGTTTAGGGTTTAGGGTTTAGGGTTTAGGGTTTAGGGTTTAGGGTTTAGGGTTTAGGGTTTAGGGTTTAGGGTTTAGGGTTTAGGGTTTAGGGTTTAGGGTTTAGGGTTTAGGGTTTAGGGTTTAGGGTTTAGGGTTTAGGGTTTAGGGTTTAGGGTTTAGGGTTTAGGGTTTAGGGTTTAGGGTTTAGGGTTTAGGGTTTAGGGTTTAGGGTTTAGGGTTTAGGGTTTAGGGTTTAGGGTTTAGGGTTTAGGGTTTAGGGTTTAGGGTTTAGGGTTTAGGGTTTAGGGTTTAGGGTTTAGGGTTTAGGGTTTAGGGTTTAGGGTTTAGGGTTTAGGGTTTAGGGTTTAGGGTTTAGGGTTTAGGGTTTAGGGTTTAGGGTTTAGGGTTTAGGGTTTAGGGTTTAGGGTTTAGGGTTTAGGGTTTAGGGTTTAGGGTTTAGGGTTTAGGGTTTAGGGTTTAGGGTTTAGGGTTTAGGGTTTAGGGTTTAGGGTTTAGGGTTTAGGGTTTAGGGTTTAGGGTTTAGGGTTTAGGGTTTAGGGTTTAGGGTTTAGGGTTTAGGGTTTAGGGTTTAGGGTTTAGGGTTTAGGGTTTAGGGTTTAGGGTTTAGGGTTTAGGGTTTAGGGTTTAGGGTTTAGGGTTTAGGGTTTAGGGTTTAGGGTTTAGGGTTTAGGGTTTAGGGTTTAGGGTTTAGGGTTTAGGGTTTAGGGTTTAGGGTTTAGGGTTTAGGGTTTAGGGTTTAGGGTTTAGGGTTTAGGGTTTAGGGTTTAGGGTTTAGGGTTTAGGGTTTAGGGTTTAGGGTTTAGGGTTTAGGGTTTAGGGTTTAGGGTTTAGGGTTTAGGGTTTAGGGTTTAGGGTTTAGGGTTTAGGGTTTAGGGTTTAGGGTTTAGGGTTTAGGGTTTAGGGTTTAGGGTTTAGGGTTTAGGGTTTAGGGTTTAGGGTTTAGGGTTTAGGGTTTAGGGTTTAGGGTTTAGGGTTTAGGGTTTAGGGTTTAGGGTTTAGGGTTTAGGGTTTAGGGTTTAGGGTTTAGGGTTTAGGGTTTAGGGTTTAGGGTTTAGGGTTTAGGGTTTAGGGTTTAGGGTTTAGGGTTTAGGGTTTAGGGTTTTTAGGGTTTAGGGTTTAGGGTTTAGGGTTTAGGGTTTAGGGTTTAGGGTTTAGGGTTTAGGGTTTAGGGTTTAGGGTTTAGGGTTTAGGGTTTAGGGTTTAGGGTTTAGGGTTTAGGGTTTAGGGTTTAGGGTTTAGGGTTTAGGGTTTAGGGTTTAGGGTTTAGGGTTTAGGGTTTTAGGGTTTAGGGTTTAGGGTTTAGGGTTTAGGGTTTAGGGTTTAGGGTTTAGGGTTTTTAGGGTTTAGGGTTTAGGGTTTAGGGTTTAGGGTTTAGGGTTTAGGGTTTA
>CM024576.1:7500-112104 GCA_014182395.1 Eucalyptus sp. ANBG9806169 | reverse complement strand
AAACCAAAAGGTAAATCTATTGGTGCTAAATGGGTTTTTCAAGAACAAGATGGACGAAAAAGGAAAAGTCATAAGGAACAAAAGGAAGACTCGTGGCCAAATGATACACGCAAGAAGAAGGGATAGACTATGATGAAACTTACGCACCGGTGGCAAAGGTTAAAGCAATTCGTTTGTTACTTGCTTTTGCTTGCTATAAAAATTTCGAGGCTGTTTCAAATGGACGTCAAAAGTGCATTCTGAATGATTCATTCAAGAGGAAGTTTATGTGGAACAACCGCCTGGTTTTGAAGACCCAAGGAGACCCGTTATGTATTGAGACTGAAAAAAGCTCTATATGGATTAAAGCAAGCACCTCAAGCTTGGTATGAAAAGTTAAGTAAATTCTTGATCAAAAGTGCTTTTGTGAATGGTAAAGTAGACACTACTCTATTTTTATTAAAGAGATGGTAAAAATTTTCTACTTGTTCAAATTTATGTAGATAATATTGATTTCGGATCTACTAATGAAAATCTATGCAAGAAATTCTCTAAGTCTATGCGGGAGGAATTTGAGATGAGCATGATGGGTGGATTATCTTTCTTTCTTGGACTACAAGTGAAACAATTGAAAGAAGGAATTTTCATTCATCAAGAAAAATATGCCAAAAGAACTTGTTAAGATTCGGTTTGGAGAATTGCAAAAAGACTAAAATACCAATGTCAAGTTCCTCGAAGCTAGATAAAGATGGAGGAAAGAAAGTTGACCGGAAGCTATACATAAGTATCATTGGTTCACTTCTCAATCTTACTGCTCTAGACCTGACATTTTATTTAGTGTTTGTATGTGTGTCATATTTCAATCAAATCCCAAGAATATCATCTAAGTGCCACAAAAACGCATCATCAAATACGTCGCAACAACCTCGTCGTTAGGTCTATGGTATCTAAAAATGGAGACTTTACTCTTCTTGGATACTCATATGCGAGATCTTCTTTGGATGCGAGTTAATAGAAAAAGCACCTCAGGTACGTGTCAATTACTTGGAAACAAGACGGTATCATGGTTCTCAAAGCAAAATACGGTTGCTCTCTCAACGGCGAAGCAAAGTATGTGGCTCTTGAAAACTGTTGTTCTCAAATCCCTATGGATAAAACAGTTAAGAGACTTTGGAATTGAAGACTCATGTACTAAGATTAAATGTGACAACACAAAGCGCAACCAACCTTTCCAAGAATCAGTTCTTCCATTCAAGAGCAAAGCATATAAGAGATTCGACATCACTTTATAAGAGACCATGTTCAAAATGGAGAAGTTACGATTCAATTCATTGATTCAAAGAATCAGGCGGCGGACATCTTTACAAAACCTTTAGAGAAAGCCAATTTGAGTCTATTCGGCACAAGCTTAATATTATAAAGTTTGAAGAAGCTCAAACTCATGGATAAAAGCCAAAAGATGTTGGACTCGGATGATCAAGGATCACGGCGTAAGTTGTTTCAGGTTTTTAAAAATTTATCTTTTGAGAAAGGTACGTTTATCTATTAATCCAGAAATTGATTGACATTATTTTTCCAAGTTTTTGTAGCAATCATTCCTTTTGAAAAAGAAGTTATCTTTTTATTATGGCGTTATCTATTTCAAAAAGGCGGTTATTTTTAAAATGCATTTTTTTTTTACGTGACGGTCGTATGCCCCGATTCGATTGCTTTTATATATACCGTTCTTCTTCTCCTTTTTACTCACAAACCCTAAAGCGCAGAACTCTACTTTCTTACTTTTTCTCCCTAGTTTAATCCCTAAAGTTTTCATCTCTCGAATCGAGTTTGGGAAACTCTCAAAAGCGTGAAATGTCTTTCCAAAGAAAGTCTTCAAGGATGTAAAGCAAGGGACCACAACATATAGGCGAGAGTCCTACGCATTTTAACCATACCGAGCAAGAAGACTCTCCCAGGGAACAATAAGATCCCACAACATCCTCAACCCGCGTCATTCTCCTCAAGCTAGACCTTAGAATGTTCGGCCAACGAGACGACGAGGAAATTATCGAAGATGCTGAACCCGTAAGAACTCAAAAGCTTGCCTTTAATTTCAAACTTTATTCCGCTTTAAAAGGATGGAGGCTCTCCAATGACTATTATTGACGAATTTTGAAAGAAAGGGGCATAGAAATGAAACCCACTTTGCAAACAATGGAACATTTGGGAATGCTCCTGCTGGCTGCGAGATAGTGCATTTACAAATTTCCCAAGTGATCCACGTTTTTGAAGTTAGTCGACTGATGGAAATGATGATGAAAAATTGTTCACTAATTTCAAGCCTAGAATGAGTATTGCTGCGAATGTACTAAGAACAAAATCAGATCTGTTTCGTTACGGAACACAAGCAAACTTATTCTAAGTTGTTAAAGCGAGGGATGATGAACCAAAGGAGTGTGGATTTTGATTTTCTTGACTCTACGAATGTGAAGCTACGGGAGAAATTTACTTTACTTTAGCTTGAACGCTTTTTCTCTGACTCTACTGTAGCCCATCCAGAACTCTCTGCTTATTTCTATTCAAATCTAAGTTTTCTAGATGCAAATAGATTCTCTTTCAGTATTAAAGATCAGGACTTTGTGGTGGACATGGACACTTTGGCTGATGTGATTGGAGTAGAGAGAGGGTTATTTCAATCAATTAGCGTGTCTATTGGTCGTGCAACAGTGGAGCTTGTTCAAAATGGAATGGCAGAAGGTCCAGTTTCCTATTCGAGGATGAATGCTTCTAATATTCTGCTTCACAAAATTGCGATCAACTGGGCTTAGACCAAATCCACGTCAAAGGCGACGTCTCAAATTCAAAAGCAAGGCTGTGTATGCTATTAATGTGGTAAAAATTCTCTACGCATACTATCATGTTTCACGTGTATAAATCAATGGTGAAGGACAAGGGTCAACTTCCTATTCGGCACTTGTTACAAAACTATTCAGACATTTTAACATTCAGCCTCCAAGAATTCTGTGTGTTGGACGTGTGATCAAATGGTGGTAGGGCTGAAGATGGTTTCTAAGATGCGTTTGAAAGAGCTAGACAAGGCTCTAGAGAAATTCAAAGGAAAAGACTCCACATCAAACTCCATCAAGACTCGTTCTTAAGCGCAAAACGAAAAGGAAATGAGCTGGTGACAGCTCCAACTAAAAGAAGAAGAGCGATCATCTTGCGGGATGAAGAAGATGAAGATGATGATGTTACCATCTCCGCTCTTGCTTTGAGAAAATTGCAGCGTTACATTCCCGAAACAAAGTTTAGAGGAGACTAAGAAGAGACGAGAGAAGAGGAGTGAAGAGGGAGTCAATAAGGAAGGGGACAGAGGAAAAAGAAGATAAAGAAGGAGCAACAAGGAGAACAAGGTCATCTTGTCCTTTGAAGAAGAAATAGAAGGGGAAGAGTACTTCTCTCCACGAAGGCCTTTGGCCAAATAGGGGAGCGCCGAGAAAGAGGTACTCCTTCTCTTGCTTTTACTAGTGATGATGTCGATCGTTCTCCCGCAATCCAAGAAGATGTATATGCCTCTCACTTTCCTAAAAAGGTCATGAGGTATCTTCTCCGAATGATGTTCATGCTAATGTGCCATTAGCTCCACAATCTGACTCCACGGCGAAGCACTCAAGGCGGCAATTCAGCGGACTTTAGAAGATTACTTGATATTTTCATGGAGATGAAAGGTCAAATTTATGCCTTGAGATGTTCGAATTTCAGAATATGCAGAATGCTTATCAAGCCTCTTCGAGAATCTTTGATCAATCAAGTCCAGGCCCTTAATCTTCAAATTCAAGCAAGCGCCAAGGGTGAGGAGTTAGCACATCGAATGAGGATCTAAGAAAATTTGGAGGAGACAGTCAAGTCGATGGGAGATTTCCGGCTTGTTCGCGTTTCAAAACAATCTTAAATCAATTCTTATTTTGTCTCTACCTTTTTAATGCTGACAAAAGGGGAGGATTGCGGATTTGCAGGGTCGATTTATGTTTTGATTTTTTTGTTTCGACTTTAAACTTTTTATACGGCGTGATTTTTGGATTGTGTTTTAACATGTGATTACATTACAGTATCTTAAGCATTGTTGGTACTCATGGCAAAGATAATTGTTTTTACAGAGTAACCTATTTATGTGGATGCAAATTCGATACTATCTTAACTCATTTAATCTTTTATGAGATATCGCATTTTTTTTGCTTGAGTATTGTCTTGTAGGTCAAAATTTCCAAATGCAGGAAAGTTTTGTTACCATAAAAAATGGGGAGATTGTTGGAGAAAACTTCCTTATGTGTTTTGAAGTTGACAAAACGTTTCCATCGAGTCTAGTCAAAGACTTGAAGACTCTTCCGTCGAGCCCGAAGCCGTCCATTCAAGCTTTAAAAGTCTGCTCATTGACGGTTTCTAGACCGTCGAAGAAGATTTATCCAAAATCAATGATTTATTTAAGGAATTGATTCGAGCGGCTAAAGAAGCTTCTCACGGCTGGAGATAGCATTTCGAGATCTTTTATTCGTTTTAATCTTGATACGAATAATTTAGATTCATTGTTTGACATGGTATATTTGGAAGGTTCTACTTATGGAAACCTAGATCCTGATTGTATAGGCGAACAGGATTGGAGGGCTATCATCACATTCCTTAAGTAACTCGAAAATCTCCTTAATTGATTCCATCTAATGGTTAGATGGAGGAACTCCTTTGGAAAGTGCCAACGGGTATGAAGGCATGGAGGAGTATAAAAGGAAGAAGCTCTAGTTATTCGAGTGTGTGTGCGTGATAGAGAAATTCAAGTCTAAAGCTCCTCGTTCTTTGTTGATTCAAGCTGTTGAGCGAAATTTGTACACAAAGAGAAATTAGATATTTGTGAGACCTTGAGGAAGTGTAGCAAAGTCTCTACACCGTCGGTGCGGAAGAGTGGACGTAGGCTTGGAATAAGCCGAACCACTATAAACTCTGTGTTCATCTTCTCTCATCCTTAAACCTCTTATTTATGCTTACGAGTTGTTCATTTTATTTAATAGTTGAATTCTGTTTATTGTCCATCAAAAATATTCTTTTAAGTTCTACGAAAAGTTTCATATACACCTATTCACCCCCCCCTCTAGGTGTATTCACTAGCCCCTTTCATAGTGAAAAAGTTGTCTATGGAAGATATCTTCAAGCTAGCTTGAGGGGAGTGTTCGAATGTGTTGCTATTAATTAGTGTTAGCTATCATTGCAATTAATTAGTGATAGTTGTATCTATTAGCTACCAACTACCTATTAAATAGGTTCTATTTCCAACTGAGTTCTTGATGTATATAAATAGAGACTTATTGTATCTATAGAGAACAACCAATACACACATCAAAAGATTTTTCAACTATTAGTTAGATTGACAAAATGTAAAAGAAACAATTGAATATCAATGGTAATGATGTTTATTTTGTTTATGCTATTACCATTTCCATTTTTTGTCTTGTTGGTTTGTGCTGGTTTGTACTAGCATGGTGCATTATGCTTGTGATACACTTCTTTTTGTAGGTGATACAAGCAAAACACTACTAAGATTGCACCAGCCAATTGATCTTGCTGGTTTTGTCTATTCTTTTGCTAATGCCCATTTTTCATCTTGCTTTTGGCTTGCTTGGTCTTGTGCTGCTAGTGCAAGTTTATTTTGGGACTACTAGTGTTGTTGGTTTGTGATTACACTAGCGGTGCTTGTGCAGCTGGTGTAAGTAACAAACTACTCCAACACTTGTTTGTGCCGGTGCGTGCTTGGCATTGAAGAGATTACTTTTCAAAAATAACTAGCATTGAACTAATCATTTTAAACAAAAATTGGCATTCAAACAATCATTATTTATAACTTTATAAGGTCGGGGCTTTTGGGATTTTAAATATATCATCTTCCACGAAGAAGGTTCTTTCAACCGATAGATGATATATTTAAAAAGCCTTTATTCTCCTGTTTCAAATGCTCGACTCGTTCCCAAATCAACTACTGAATTAGCTTTCCCCGCTTGAAGTCGATAACTGGGAGTAGTCCACTGCTTTCTAATCCGATCTAGGTGGTCCCTCATCGAGGAAAGTAGCATTCGATGAAACTTCTTCTTGCCTTCGAGCAGCATATGACATAAGATCCCCCTTTCAGTGCGCACCTCTAAGCTCTCTCCCCAATCTATTTTTGAAATGACTTGGTCGATCCTCTGTCTTAAGGACAAAAAGATCAAGAGTTCTTAGATTTGACTAAGGGGGTGCATGACAAACCATAATTTATGTTCTAGAAACAATTTTTCTATTCCAAACCTATTTACGGAATAGAAATCCATTTGATAAACTTATTCCGTTTTTCTATTTACGGAATAAAATCTATTCCAGAAATAAGTTTGGAATAGAAATCAGAAGTAAAATTTTATACTTCTCTATTTCTGGAACAAAAATGAGAAATAAAAAATTTTCTTATCGTTCGTCAACCGGTCCTTCATCCATTCTTATGCCGACCACCGTCCGTCGGTCGCCTGGCCACCACCCGCCTGCCTCTCCGCCACGATCGCCAAATAAATTATTTTTATAAATATCATTTTAAAATGAAATTTATTCAAATAAATAAAATGATATTTATTTTTATTTTTACGAATAAATTAAAAAATCCTTAAAAATAAAATGAATAAATTTAATCATTTTATTTTTAAAAATAAATAAATATCATTTTAAAAATAAAAATTATTATAAAATATCATTTATTCATTTTTATTTTTATTTTTTTTTTTTTATTATAAAAATTATTTTTATTTATTAAAAATAAATTTAATTAAATATTATTTTATCAAAAAATTAAAAATAAATATATTCATTTTATTCATTTAAAAATAAAAATAAATTTATTTTTATTTGTCTTGAGTGTTTTGCCAAATAAATTTATTTTTATTTTTAATTTTTATTCATTTGAAAATAAATTTATTCATAAAATAGAATAAATAAAATAAATTTATTTTTACGGATATTTTTATTTTTATTTTTTATGATTTATTTTATTTTATTTTATTTTTTCTTTATTTTTTGTTAATAAATCATTTTTATTTTTATTTTTATTTTTTTTTTATTAAAGGTCGTCGGTCGTCGCCGCCGCCATCCGAAAGGAAGAAATTTTGTGCCGTTATCAAACGAATTTCTATTTTTAGAGTAGAAATTTTGTGTCGTTATCAAACGGTTATTTTTGCTTAGAAACTATTCTAGAAATAGAAATAGAAAAATCTATTTCTGGAACAGAATAATTGTCATGTGCGCCCTAAGAGTCATTCTTTTGGAAAAGTCCTTTCCTTCCTTTCTAGTGAAAGTGGAAGTTTGTAAATCTTTAAGGCAACAAACCCCAGCCACGAAGCCATAGGACGGCTAGCAACCTCAATAGCTATTAACTCCCTACCACGCATACCCTCGCTAGGAAAAGATTCCATCGGCTCTTCTCTCGTATGAAGACCAAGAACAGCAACTTCTTACCCCCACACGGTCACAAGAACAAACATCTGGTTACCATTTTCCCTTTTCTGTGTTGCCTTAGTACGGCTATGTCAATCACTCACGAACTTGTTACCACTTGCTAACTTTAGTAGTGTTTGCAACAAATATTACAGCAAACTAACAAATTATACAAGAATCATAATACACAACTGAGTAAGAGAAATTGTTAATTTCACAAGGATTGATTTTCAATCACATTTCCACCAAAAGACCAAAAATTGCAGCAATGAAGATCAATTGCATCACATGGTAAACAACCCATCATTAATTGAATTGCAATCGCATTTCCACTGCATATGGGTTTGCTTTCCACCAAATATTTTAGCAAGCCAATAACACAATTAATTTTACAAATTACCCTAATACAATTACATATTCTACAAGTTTTCAACGATGGCGAATTGAGAAATTTCTTCTCATTGCTTACACTACATTTCAGGATAAGATAGGTCAAACAACAGAACAATGCAATCACCATTCAATAACACTTTTTCCCTTTTTCAGCCTTGAAACTTCCTTCATCACTCCAAGATAACCTTTGTTGCTCGAACTTAGAATTTGGCATCAACCCATTTGAAATATTTGCACTTTGAGCCTTTGCTATACTTGGTGCAAGGCTCATAAGCTTCTACACTCCATTTGCAAGATTGAGTTGTCAAATTTTGTGGCAAATTGAGTTAGGGTTTGGATTTTGGGTTGAATGGTTGTTAGGGTTCGACATTGGAAATTGCTTCAAATTACCAATTTAGGGTTTTCAATTGGGGTAAATATTCTGAACAATGTTGTTTAAAGTTTATATATTGACTAGACACGCTAACAAGCCATGTCAGATTAATACATTAATAAGACATGGCCATGTCGAATTTCTGTGGATCCTCATTGGAGTCAGCATATAAATGATTGTTTTTTTTTTTAAATGGCACTTAAGTGATCATATTTTAGAATAGATATTCCGTAAATCTAGTACATATATCAAAATGAATTTAAACTGTCGCATTTTGTAAGATGAACATTTTCAAGGATCCAGATTTAACAATATTGGGCCCATGCTTTGACCTTACAAACAGGAATCCTCAATAAATTTTGTCAGCCATTTAAAGATGATAAAATCCCTAGCTTGGAGGGGAGCGTTGGAAATATAAGAACCGCTAGTTAATAGACTCTAAATTTAATAGGAGATCTGGCTCAAATCTATAAAGAAGGAAATAAATTATTATATCTGATATTCATATACATCCCTAAATAAGTATTTCATCTTATTTAAATATAATGAAATATCCCCAATGTGATACGAAGAATTGTGAGTTTCACATCATTAGCGTAGTCTTCCAGGGCTCTCTCCTTTGCCGACTGAACCACTCTAATTCATTTACTCCTTTGTGTGTGTCATTACAGAGAAAACTGTCAATGTCGCTCAAGGAACAACAACAGGCCCAAGTAATGAAAGAAGCAGTCGTGCTGTATCCGTCACCGGCCATCGGCCACCTCATCTCCATGGTGGAGCTCGCCAAGCTCCTCCTCACCCACCGCCCTTCCCTCTCCATTCACATCCTCATCACCAACCAAGCTTACGACGCCGGCTCCACCACCGCCTACATCACCTCTGTCTCCGCCACCGCCCCCTCCATCGTCTTTCACTTCTTCCCTGCAACCACCCTCCCTCCAGATTTCTCCACCACCTCCCCCCACCACGTAACCCTCGTGTTCGAGCTCCTCCGCCTCAACAACCCAAATGTCCACCATACCCTCACTTCTATCTTAAAAAACCACGTAATTCACGGCTTCATCATCGACTTCTTCTGCGCCCCCGCCGTCGCCGTTGCGCATGAGCTCAAAAATCCCCTGCTACTATTTCTTCACTTCCGGCGCCTGTTTCCTCAACTTCTTCCTCTACACCCCAACTCTTCACGACAAGTTTGACAAAAGCATTAAAGACTTCGATGCCCCCATAGATGTACCCGGCACACCGTCGATACCGCCCTCCGATGTTTGCAAGCCATTGCAAGATCGCTATGACGAGGCCTACAAAGGCTTCTTGGATTCATCCCTGAAGATGCAGACTTCGACCGGGATAATAGTCAACACCTTCGAGAAGCTCGAGCCAAGAGCCATACGAGCCATCGTGGACGGCGAGTGTGTGCCCAACGGGCCCACTCCGCCGCTTTGTGCGTCGGGCCACAGACCTCTAGCAGGGGAGACGACGATGGCAGATCGCCAGAGTCTCTGACGTGGCTGGACTCGCAGCCTAGAGGGAGCGTTGTGTTCCTGTGTTTCGGGAGCTTGGGCGTGTTCACGGTGGAACAACTGAAGGAAATAGCGTTGGGGCTGGAGAGGAGCGGTCACCGGTTCTTGTGGGTGGTCCGTAACCCGACAAATGACAAGAACCAAAAGGCCGCTTCGTCGACGGTGGCCGACCTGGACTTGAGCTCCCTGCTTCCGGAGGGCTTTTTGAAACGTACCAAAGAGAGGGGGCTCGTGGTAAAGAAATGGGCCCCGCAGGTGGCAGTGTTGAGCCACCCCTCGGTGGGCGGATTCGTGACTCACTGCGGGTGGAACTCGGTGCTTGAGGCTGTGCGCGCGGGCGTGCCGATGCTGGCGTGGCCACTCTACGCGGAGCAGGGGGCACAACAAGGTGGTGCTGGTGCAGGAGATGAAAATCGCCCTGCCGGTGGACGAGTCAGAGGACGGGCTGGTGAGTTCGGAGGAAGTGGAGAAGCGAGTCGGACAGTTGATGGAGAGGGAGGAGGGCGAGATCGTGAGAGAGCGAGTGCTTGCCATGAAGGAAGAAGCTGAGGCAGCGCTGAGCCCCGGCGGGTCATCTCGGTTGGCGTTGGCCAAACTCATTGAGTCGTGGAAGCGCGAGTGAAATCCGCTGGACTTCGTGGGTCGTCGTCCGTCATCGTTCGTCTTTTGGTGAGTCTTTCTTTCTAGTCGTCCTTTAGGTTTGCAGTATATGATGGCGGCGAATTGACGTGCCACGAGCAAAGTCGCACATGCTTGATCTATTTTTCTTTTTCCCTAAATGTCCAACAGATTAACGTGCGATGGTCGAATATAATCTTGTAGATTATGCTTTGATTCTCCTCCATGCAAATAAAATCCTTTCTTTTATGGGTGAAATTATATCTCTCCTGAATTGTACTACGGTTCTTCTCTCTTGATGTGCTACCATGGCCATTTTCGGGTGGTTTTGTAGACACCAATCAACTGTACCTTTGGAAAAAAAAATTAGCCGGAAGTCCTCCCAATCAACTGTAAAGTACTACGGTTTCAAGATATATAAAAATGGGAAAGTGTCAAAAAAATCTTAAACCTATTACATAGATGGTAATTTAGTTCTAAACATTTTGATAGTACCAATTCAGTCCTAAACAACTCGTATGTCAAAGCGTGTGGGAAGAAAAGAGGAAAAAAACAAACTTCAAAGAAGAATTGTGTGTCAAATGAGAATCAGAAGAGACGAAAAGACTAAGCTTGTCTTCTTTTCCCCCTTTATTATTTTATTATTTTTAAATTTTTTTTGCGTAAACCAAAGCTAATGATTGGAGATGTTCTACTTAGATAGTACACAGCTTACATATTTATATTTTGATCCCCTATTTATTGAAAATTTTTAAAATTGATCCTATGCACGCCAGAATCACGTATCGAATTCCAAACTCGTATGTCAAAATTCTAGACTCATGTGTTAAAAAGTGTCGAGAATGTTGATCGATACCTATTGACCGAGTATCGAGAGAATGTTAAACACATGTCGAAATGTCTTATGTGACATGAACGCTTTCGAAGAATGTCGGTCTTCCTAACTTGAACCTCGCCTTTGGAGTCGATTGTTCACCTAGTAGCACAATGGGATGCCATATGATCACATTAGCAATAGTGCTTAAAAAATATCTCCATTGTATGCACTTTAACGTGTTAAACATCAACTTCCACATCCTACAAAGAGGGAAAGCAAAATTCGAGAGTAAGTATTATAATAGGATAAGAGTAAGATTGACAAAAAAAAAAGCGTGTTAAACATAGTAGGTTGTACGATAAATGTGAGGAAAATAGTACTCGGAAAGCATATATGGAGAAAGTAAGGCTAAAAATGAACTCAACATGCCAAAATACCTTAGGAACCAGTCACAAATCACCAAAAACCAGTTAGAGTACGATCGAATCAGTCAAAAAAGTGGCGGGACGGTCTGACTAATCCGGTTTGAACTGGTCAATGGTCCGATTTGACCCAATCAACAGTCAGAGTTAGAGGGATGTAGCGCTGATGTGGCGGATGACTTTGCACTGGCATGTCAGATCACGTGGCGCTAACACGTCAGATGACGCTGAGACGGTGGTGCGTGCAGACAAGTGGATCTCACGCACAAAATCATTTGGCAGCGCGTAGGGGCACGTCCGTCAATTTTTTTGGCAGCAAAACTTCATGGGCTGCCTCGTCGAAGGACGGTGAGTCGTGGGGTGATGTTTGTTCTTCGAAAAACTGGCAAAAGGCATCCAAAATACTACAGAACGGTGGGGGTTTCCTAGGTCCGAGACGCGACTGCCCGTGGTGGAGTGTGTGGCAGCGTTTGGCGTCAATTGGCAACGAAATTTCAGTGTTTCACTTGTTTGAGGGCGATGAGCCTGATGGTGGTGATGGTTTTTTTTGAAATGAGTAGTGAAAGTATGCTGACCATCACCTAAAGGCTTCGGTCTTGGTTTTTTTTTTTTTTTTTTTTTTTTTTTTTTCTGGACGCAAGCTTTGGTCTTGGTTGAGATAATTGTTTTTTGTAAACTTCACTGATAAATAAAATGAATTCAACCCACCCTATTGTGGGCGCGTTGATTTGGGCCTTTCCCCCTTTAATTGCGAAATGGGGAGGTTCGAGTCACCGCCTGCGCATTAGCGCGACTTAAGCGGAGCACCGTGGGAGGTGGGTCCCCGCGCCAGTGTTTCCTGGGGTTTTACGCCGAATGTTCGCTTGTGAGGTGGTTCCTTCGATCAAAAAAAAAAAAAAAAAAAAAAATGAATTCACTGTTATTATCCTCTCGCCAAAGATTCCTTTCTGCCTTTTTTTTTTTTTTTTTAAAATATAAGATGCAAAACTAAGAAAATATAATGTCTAAATTCTACAATTCCGGCTTTATCGCTAAACAAAACATGAGACAATTCTTTAAGAGGCTGCAAGTAGAACGTAGTACTCAAATGCTTTGCTATGCCAACATTGACAAGCATATCAGCACACTGATTGCCTTTCTGCTTTTACTTTGATCTCCAGTTTGTCGACAATGACAACAAGTGTTACCTCGAGATAAGTTGCACTTTTGACACCCGAAAGACTGGAATTCAACTTTTCCACTCTATCAAAGATGGCCCTACACTTGCTTGTTTCCCAGGTTGATATACTAGACGGATTACCATTGCTGTGCAACTTATCTTCAGTTTCGTTGTAGGTGGTCATTTAGACAGTTCAAGAACAGCTATTTGTGCGAAGTTTTATTGGGATGAAGAAAATCAGTACGAAGAAAGATGCTGGTTTTCCTTAATTAGTACCGTATTCTCAGTCCCTCGGTCTTAATGAGTACTATGGTCGTAAGATCGAGTGGTGAAGAGCAATGTAGGTTTTCATCATCTCTACCTTTTTTGGATCATTTAGCTGATTCTTTGTGCAAGGAAGAGGTGAAGGAAAGGCCCATTCGCTACTGTATATGCTTTCTCCACACTAATGAATTTGCTCAAATTTGTTGAAGACACTGCCTTTGTGACTCTCTTTCTCTTCCCCTTATATTTTTATTCTGCACTTAAGTTGCATTTGATGATTGGCGACGGTTGGATTTGTCAGCTTGGAACCTGTTTGCGCTCTGTGGATTCTGTAATAGCTTTTAACTCTTGGAAGGGAGATAGCTTGTGATGAGAAGGAGAAGACAAGTATGACTCCTATGATGCAGGGTGGAAACGGAATTGACGAACGAATGCAGTGGGGAAAAAGGGAATGTACGGGAATGAGTATTTTAATTTCTGTGTCTATTTTGATGGAGAAACATATGAGAATCCAAGAAAAACAATAATTTTAATAGTAGAAAACAAAGAGAGAATGGCCGGTGGACGTGCCTTCACGTAGAAAGTGACGACAATTCCATTCTTTTGACTTGCTTCAGCTAATATAAGGGCCTCGGCTGGTTTTGGAGGTACAATTCAAATAATGGCATCATATTTATACAACTGCAATGTGCAAGGGCTGTTTCTATTGAGTTTCTTGAATCTTGTCTGTCTATAAAAACAGCCCTAGATCTGCAACAGCTTAGTTCCGACTTGTAGAAATTAATCTTTTATTGCACTGCAAACCAAACAATCTTCGCACACATATATTATCAGTCTTCCATGCCTTATCTCACATTCCAGTATCAGCAATATTATTTTTTTCTGAGGGCTATCAAAAGAAGAAACTTTGTTCGTTTGACGATTCTCCTCCGTGTCCTTAGCATTGTTATAGGAGCAGCCGCACATGGCGTGCTTAAGGCTCCGTTGACTCAACATAAAAAATTATTAGTTCATCAGATGCTAAGCTAAGCACGATAGCCATTACTGAATTCAACATCATGTGTCATTCCTAAACAAAATAAGAAGGTACAGTCAAGCATGCTCAGATAATAAACAAAAATTAAGAGTAGGCAAGTAGCTTCCCGGGTCTTGCTTATTGAGGACGCAAATGACCTTCTCTTGTCAACATTTTGATTGTCAAACTTGCGCAAAACTCTAAAACTGTCGGCTGTCCAACAAAAAGATTGAAAGACAGGAGCAGAAAATTAAGGAACGGGGAAGGAAGAGAGGGGGCCAGGAAATGGAAGGAGAGATTTACAACGCCTTCAAGGTATGTATCACAGCTTTGATGTCTCTGTGCTATTGCTACATGGTTGGCAGGATCATCCCAAAAGGCACTCAAAGACTGTTAGCGATACTACCCGTTGTGGCTCTCTTTCTTTATCTTCCTCTCAATCTCTCTGCAGTGAATCTTAGTGGCCAAATTGGCTTCATGCTTTCATGGCTTGGCAACTCCAAGCTCCTCCTTTTTGCCTTCGGCAAAGGGCCTTTATCTTCAGATCCTCCCATCTCTCTTCCATGCTTTTTGGCCATTGCTTGCTTCCCCATCAAGATCCAACAGACCACACTTCAAGAATCACCACAGAGGACACACAGCACCAAAAATCACACACACCCACCTCAAGAAGGCCATCATAAAGAAAACCCACTTCCTCAAAATACTGAAAACATTACACGTAAAGCTATCTCGTTCCTGAACTATCCCACAAAAGCGTTGCTTTTTGTGATGCTGTTACATCTATACAATTATGGCGACCATTTCCATCCAAACCTGATGTTGATACTCTATTGCTGCCACATATACCTTGCCCTTGAGGTGACCTTAGCCTCCATACAAGCTGCAGCTCGAGCAGGCTTCGGGAGCCGCAGTTCCGTGAGCCGTACCTCTCATCTTCACTTCAAGACTTCTGGGGGAAGCGGTGGAACCTCATGGTCACCAATATCCTGCGATTGACTGTATACGAACCGGTCCACAACGCTGCGTCAGCGGTTGTTGGGCGTAAGTGGGCGGCACTGCTAGCAGTGATGGCCGCCTTCCTGGTGTCAGGGCTCATGCACGACCTGATTTTTTCTACATGGGGCGCATGAAGCCCACTTGGGAGGTCATGTGGTTTTTCGTGCTCCATGGGGCATGTTTGGTGGTCGAAGTGGTGGTGAAAAGGAAGTGCGGCACAAAGTGGCGGTTGCCGAGGGCTTTGACCGGTCTGATGACGGTGACATTTGTGATGGTGACTGCATCTTGGCTGTTTTTTCCACAGCTCCTGAGGGATGGTGTCGACAAGAAGGGGTTGGAAGAGTACGCAGCTGCAGGCGCGTTCATTAAGGACATCGGTCGAGCTGTGATGTCTCGGATTTTATAGAATGTGTTGATTCTATGTTTCATGATTCTAACCAATCAGAGAGTTGGGAATGTAGACATTTCTTTGCCCAAATTGGATGGAAGAAAATAGATCATATTTGGAATAGGTCTCTTGTTTCTTCATGAGAATTTCAGCATCGATTTTCCTTTTTTTGCTTTATTATTCCTGTGGCTTATTTACGCAATACAAGATCATCTTTATCATTCTCTTCTTCTTTTCTTCAGTCTGTACCGGCTGTAGAGGATGTAATTCCGTTGTCGATCTTGTGGCAGCAGATGTTTCGGCTCTTATGAAGCCCAACTTATCTGCATTTTACGACCATTAGGCCCTCTAACGGGTTTTTGGAAACGCCAGCTTCTAGAGTTAAGCTCCAGTAGCTTCAAAATATTTAATGGAGGCTTCTCCAAGATCTTGAGATTGTCCTATTGCTAGCACTATTGCAAAATTTATGGTTGATGAGCTTTTGACATCAAGAAACAAAGGTTCAATGATATGGGGCAAGTGTCTAAGTTAAGGATAAGCCGAGGTAACAAGGGCTTGTAACCAATCATCAAAGTGATTTCTATAAATCAAGTACTTATGATCACATATCAAAAGTTAGATGATGGCCTATCAGTGTACCGGAAATTTTTTAGTTTAACTCCTTTAATGGAAAAAACTCAACTTTAGGCTTAATCTCAAATCTATATAAAAAAAAATTATCTAAAAAAATTACCGACTTTCACTATAATCTCCAATCCACACCACATCCAAAAATCGTCATGGATTTATTCAAAATTATTAATATCAGAGAATATTGGTATTCCATAAAAGAGGACCTAATGGTCGTAATGGTCGTAAAATGCAGAAGTTAAGCTCTTGTGCACAATCTAACGGGTCTTTGGAAACACCAGCTTCTCCAGTCAAGCTCAAGTAGCTTCAAGATGTTTAATGGAGGTTCCTCTAAGATCTTGAGATTATCCTATTGCTAGCACTGTCGCAAAATTTATGGTTGATGAGCTTTTGACATCAAGGAAAAAAGGTTCAATGATAGGGGGCAATTATATATGTTAAGGATAATCGAGGGGCACAGGCTTGTAACCTGTCATCAAAGCTAATTTTATAATAAAGTACTTATATTCACATATCAAAAGTTAGACGATGGCCCCTTAGTATATCACAAATTTCTAAATTTAATTCCTGTAAAAAAAATAAAAAGAATAAAAACACTCAGCTTTAAGTCTAATCTCAAATTTGTTTCGAAATTTTTTCTAAAAAACTCACCAACTTTCACTATAGTCCCAAATATACACCACATCCAAAAATCGCCACTTATTTATTCAAACTTATTTATATCAGGAGGATATTGCTATTCCATAAGAAAGTGAATCACAAATTTCTAAATTTAAACTTAACTTTAGGTCTAATCTCAAATCTATCTCAAACTTTTTTAATTAAAAACATTACAAACTTTCACTATAATCCCAAATCTACATGACATCCAAAAATCGCCACTGATTTATTGAAAAATTATTAATATCAGGGGAATATTCATATCCCATATGCAGATGAAAAGCATTGGTGAAGATGAGGGTTCTAATAATAAACCTCTATGCTGATAAAAAAAAAAAAAAGGGGAGAGATGCTCTTGCAAGGGAGGAAATCAAGTCCTTGAACTGCAAAAGCTATGACAAGGACAGGTAGAACATGTGGAGCGGCTAATCTTAACCTTCACCTCAACATTTATATCAATATAGGTACTAGATCGGCATTTTTATGTGTATTATGCATTTTGTGATATGTTTTCATCTATATTTTATTTACCCCTTTAATAATATACAAATGTGTACCACTGACACTTACCATATAAGAACATGAATAAGTAAAAAATACTAATAAAAAGCTTATAATAAATATATATTTATCGTTATTAGACAACAAATCTGAAAAATATTATAATTTGTCCATTGTCATACTAAAATGAATAGTAACAGCTACATTTAGCGGTGTACAAAGAAATTGGGAATTGCCCGGAACTTGACTGGATCAGCTTGGAATCGATAGTTATCATAAGGATCGGTCCGATTCCCGATTCCAATTTACTAGAACTAATGAGTATCAGTTCGGTTCCTAATTTCGGACATAGAACTGCCCACCCACCCACTTGGACTGGACTTGTGTGTGCGTGTATATATATATTAAAAAAGGGAAATTCAAACTCAATTACTTAATCATTTTATAGTTTTTTGACCAGTATATATGTACATATATATTTGCAGAATCGGATGGATATGATTGACTAATTTTGTTTCTTGGGTGCGTAATAGGATTAGCCTCTACTTTTTATTCATTCTAATAATTCATTTACTTAATTTCTTAATCAAAAAATATAGACGGACGAAAAAGATGGAGGAGACTAATTAGAGATGTCCATACATGTTGTGGCGCTTTATTGTTATAATACAAAATTAAGAGCCAGTAGCTTACTTTAAAAGCATAATTAGGTCTATCATTAGTCATCCCCATTATTAAATTAGGCTGATGTTGAAAAAAAGATAGATCAAATGATTATAGGTTTCTGTGGAGGTTAGGACTTCTAATATAGAGCCTAACTCTCCATATATTCCTAGTATCGAGAAACCCTAAGAAAATTGCACCATAACTTTTAGAGAAATTAAGTTCCTAACTGGCAAGTATCATCCTAAAGGATATGTTTGTTTTTCGCTCACACTGTTTCGATCTCCTTATTGGCTTCTAATATCCATTTTCACATTGAATTGATTACATCATCCGTTTCAAGTCCCATTCTTGATGTAATATTATTTCATTTTTTCTTCTTCTTTTCTTTTGTTTCAATTTTTCTAAAAACGATACTATCAAACAACGTTTATTAAGACATGGGGCCCACTATTACTTTAATATTATTGCTTGCCTTTTTTCTTCTTTTATGGTTTTTTTCCTTTTCTTTCTCTATATGAAATAAAATTGGTGTACCTTTTCTCCCAAAAAAAAAAGAAGAAGAAGAATAAGAAGATATATTCAGTAGATAGCTAATTGATAAAAAGTTCCGACCAAAAAAAATTGATAAAAAGTTAGTTATCGTGTTAACTATTTGTATATGTCTTTTTTTTACTAGGAACCTGTTATTCAAAAAGAAAAAAAATCTAAGCACAAGTAAAAGTGAAAAGAACTATCGACTAGTTTTAGTACGCATTTCATTTAATAATAAATTTTATAAGCATCATCACATTATAATTCGTGTATTTTAACTGCTCAACTTTCATTATATTTAGTGAATCCATTGTAAAGTTTTTAATATTTTATTGTGTGATGCATTTGATGAAAGCATGATCCTAATATGTTTTTCTATTTATAGCAACAAACTTCAAAAGGATAATTAATTAAACAAGATCCAATATTTCTTCTCAGACATGTAGTATAAATATTATGTCGATCATGATAACTATTCCCCCATTGAAACCATGAAAAACATAGTTTTTCTTTCTCTGAATTTTTTTTTGTAGACACAATATAACCTTAAACAAGAAAATGCATCCGTACATTACTCAAAAGACTCTCATGTTAAAAAAATTACCTAATAAAATATCAAATGAACTTTTTGACATGATTAACTGGTGTTTTTCATTTGCAATTTCATCATCAATGAATACATTTAAGCAAAAAACAGTATTGCCTATGCACTACAAAAAACAATGCAATGAAAGAAAATGATGTATAATGCATAGATCAACTACATTATTGAAATCGAAAAATTCACGACCATGAAGATAATTTAGGAAAATGTAGTAAAAAGTCTACAAATAGAACTAACTTTTCCCTACTCCGATATATAATTAGTGTTTGCTTAGACTATAACAATGGAGAATAAGTTTAGAATTAGACAAACATGGAGGAAATGTTGAAATGTAATGAGTGCGAAAGAATTGGCTAGAATGAAAAAAAAAAAAGGGAAAATTCCAAATAAGGACTCGAAGTGAATCTATTTTCTCAAATAAGGACCTAAAATGAACTTTGTGTCATATAAGGATCTGAAGTGGACCCATTGTTTCAAATAAGAACCCGAAGTGAATTTTGTGTTAAATAAGAACCTGAAGTGATCAAGTTAATCTCTATTGAGGACCTTAGCTCGCCGGTAAACATTTTCCGACAATTAAAATAAGGGCAATTTTGTTAGAAATTTGTGATTGGAAAAAAAATGGAAAATTCTATATTAATTAAGTTTAGGTTATCTATTTAGATGTTTACATTTTCTTCTTTCTTCTCCCTCATTGCTCCTCACCTTGCTTGACCGATAGAGAATTTTGATCTCCGCAAAAAAAAAAAAAAAAAAAAAAAAAAAAAAAAAAAAAAAAAAGCGTTTGGTTTTCTTCTTGTTTTTGAATTCGTGCCTCAACCGACGGAGAATTTGAGTCTTTGACTTTGCGAAGGATGGGTACAAGGAACGGGGAGACCGTAGAAAACCTAGGGTTTTTTTTTTTAATTTTTTTTTTCTGTTTTAGGATTTGTTAATTTTCCCTATATTTTTTTTGGACAAAATTGCCCAAACTTTGGTCGTCGGAAATGTCACATGCTTGATAGCGGGCGAATATTTGGTTGACCAGTAAGAACAAGTTCTTATTTAGAATTGAGGTCCTTATTTGAAACAATGGGTCCACTTTAGGTCTTTATCGACACAAAATTTATTTCGGGTCCTTATTTGAAAAAATTGGCTAACTTGGTCCTTATTTGAGACGATGGGTCCACTTTTAGGTCTTTATTTGACACTAAGTTCATTTTGGGTCCTTATTTGAGAAAATTGGTCAACTTCGGGTCCTTATTTGGAATTTTCCCAAAAAAAATGAAAGGAATGTGGGTAGTTTTGTTATTTAATAAAATTCAAATAAAAAGAAGAAGTAAAAAGGTAGGAAATAATTTTAAATCAAGATTGGAATCTATTATGAATTGTAGTCAATTCACTATGAGGGGGTATTAGGAGCCTATAAGATAGTGGAAATAGCGTAACCCTTTTTTGGGAAAATAAATAATTGGAAAATATTTTCCTAATTATGATCTCTTACAATAAATAAATAAATAAATATATTTTTATCGTTTTCAAAATGTTTAGATGTAAATTGTTAGGGATAATTAATTTTTTTGTTTGATGAGCTTGCGTAGTATTAGTTAGTTGGTCAAGTAAAGGTTGACTAAGCCAATGATGCTTAGTTAGTCTTTTGGGAGGATTGGCCACACTAGGATTGAAACACAGCCCAGACTCCCCAGGAGTAGTAGTGCGGAATGTTGGATAATGGGCAAAAGCTTGATCCAGCAATATTGCATGAGTGAAGAAGGGCAATGTCACTTCCAAAGCTCTTTTGTCGAGTGTGTGATCATGATAGAACTCAAGGAAGAAACCTTGGCTAACTTTGTGCCAGCAACAGCGAGAAGGTGAGGGGGAGGCAAGTGTTCTTTGGAATAACTGGGTAGATAGGGCACGTAGGCGTTTTCCAAATCATTTAGTTTTCATTAAACAAACAAAATTAAGTGTTTGATAGGCCAAATATTTTGAAATTCATTAAAAATTAAATTGTCCAAAAATTCGAAAGTTTGCATAGATGGGTATTCGTGCAAGATGCATATATATATATGTCTTGAGCTCATTCTACGTGACACATGAACCAACTATGAATTTAAATTAATTAGATTAAGGTGCGATTCATCTTCTTGGCATCTAAAATATCAGTGATTTTACTAGCGCTTATTATCTAGATCTATCGTGAAACCTAAATAGCCCAATTTTTTTTATAAAAAAATAAAATAGGCTTTTATAGTAAGTAGAATTTAGTTGCGCCAAGTTGTATGCGGACAATAATAAAGTCAATATATATTAAATAATGTCATTTAGACCTCTTGATAATTGACATCATCCGCACACATCATAAGCCCCGTTATAATTTTAGACAAAATTATACAAAAAGGCCTTGTAAAACATGCTTGAGCCTTGCCCTAGAGGAGCGAATTCCGAATCGTTTATCTCATCCGACCCGATCCGTTACTCGGATCTGCCGCGACCCGCGAGGAGAGACCGCCGTCAACGTTTCGGGTCGGACCTTCTAGGGTTCTACGCAAGCAGGGAGGCCCTTCCTTCAACGGGCTGCAGAGGCGGTCATCGGGGTTTTCTTCAAATCTTGCCGCTCTCTCGTCTCTCTCTCTCTCTCTACCTGCGAACGCAGCAAGCAGCAAGGGCGAGGCTTTAGGGTGTTGTCGTCAATGCGCCTCTTCTTCCTGGGTCGATCCGAGGCCGAACTGGCGGCTCCTCGCTTGTAGTAGCTGCCATGGCGGCGGATGTTTCACTGAAGATGGAGCCGGAGAACGTCTGTTGCAGAGCGGTACGGTTGATGGGTGCATTTAGACGCGCTTGTTGTTTGGCTTTTTGGGTTCCTTAGAGTGAAGGGTTTTGTTGGGTTTCGATAGTCCTTCGAGCTGACGACTCTTCTTGGGTGTGTTGTGTGCGCATGCAGTGGAAGGTCAAGTACTCGAAGTTGGAGGAGAAGCGGAACGCTCTCAGGCAAGCCGTGAAGCTTCTCGAGCAGCAGCTCGATAAGGTTCAGACCGAAAGCCTCAATCTCAAGAAAGGTAATGGAAAAACTACTGCTTTGATCATACAAGGTCATGTTGGACGCTATCTTGCTGTGTATGATTCTGAGAGCTGAAAAATCGAGTGGGTTTTGATGTCGAATCTGAAATGTGTTTATTCAATACTTTGCTCGATGATATTGTTTTGTGAGGGGCTTTATGCTTTTATTTCGGTATTCAATTCCTTAAGGAAGAACAGATTTGGCGCTGCCACTGACGTGTAGTATGTATACTTATGTCTCTTTTTCTTCTTGCAGCATGTGATGCGGAACGGGCTCGTGCAGACCTTGAGAAAGAGGAAAAGGAGAGAGCTTTATCTGTCAGAGTTCCCTTGGAGAATGAAGTCGCCGCCTTGAAGTCCGAGATAGCGTCATTGAGGACAAGTGTCGGTTCTGACGATCAAGACGGGAAGGAGAAAATCAAGTTGCTTGAGGCCCACGTCTCTAAAGGGGAAGCGGAAATCAAACGTCTTAAGGAACTTGCAAAGAAGGAGAAAACTAGGGCAGATTCAGAAAGGAAGAATGCAGAGTCCGAGAAAAGAAGAGCTGTGGAAGCCTGGAAAATGTTGCACGCCGAGAAAAGTAAGGCTGATGAAGAGAGAAAGATCTATGCTATTGAGCAGAGAAAGGATGAAGAATCTAGGCTTCAGTTGCAGAACTTGAGAAAAGAAATTGATGAAGCGAGATCAAAATTAGTCTCTGAGACTTTAAGGTGTGAAGAGACAAAGAAAGAACTTGAATTAGAGAAGCAAAGAACAATGAAAGAGAGACAGCGTGCCAATTTGGAGAAGGCTAAAGCAGCTGATCAAAGAAAGCTAGCTGAAGATAATTACAGGAAGCTGATGGAAGAGAAAGATCACGCTAAAAAATTGTCTGGCGAAGTTGAGGGAGGCAAAAAGCGCATTGAGAAATTGCAGGAAGAGCTTCATGACGTTATGTCTTCTATCAGAATGAGTAACTGTCCTGTAGCAGGAGCTGATCAGAAAGTGGATTTTGAGATGTCAAGGCAGAATAATGAGCTTTGCAAAACGGCTAAGCTGATTTTCACAGGTGAGAAAGCAGCCATTGATGTTGAGAAACAGAGACAGTCAAGTAAGAAGAAACAGACAGCTTTGGAAATGTTGAAAGGAAATGGTCAAACTGGAGAGCATGTTAAGGCTTTGGATGACAAAGATAGTGATAAATCATCTAAATTGTCAGAGAAAAAGAGGCGAAGGAGTGGAAAGTTCCAGTTAGATCATCAGATACATGGATCTGGGAAACTGTTGGAGGCTCCTTCTGCCTTGCCTATGAGGGATGCTGAATCTACCAAACTGAAGCTGTTGAAAGAAAGATTGAAGCTTGAAAAGACGAGAGCTAAACATGCCAAAGAAGTGGTGGAATTGGAAAAATGCCGAAACAATCTTCTGATGCAAGAAATGCTTCGTATGAAGATGGAGTTTGGTGAATTTTCACATCGCCTGGATTTACTAAGCAGCTGTTACTCGCCCGGCTGTGGCGATATGCCTGATCTTGAAAAGGTGTGTTTCCTAATCAGTAAATTCTAACTCCTGTCACTTATAGTTTCTTCATAAACATCATCAAGGGTGGACTAACATCTTTTTCTCGTTTGCTTACCTGATGGTTTGATGAACTCTGTAGAATGCAAGGACCACCGGTACAACTGGAAGGAGGCAAAATTTGTGTGTCCCAGAATCGTTTTATGTATGCTGTCAAAGCGACAATGCAATTTTCAAGCCTAGCTGTATGTCTGTTGCCACATGTGATGATTTGAGACAGCTTCCGCACAGAGAAGTTGGGCCGCCTACACCTAGAGGCAGTTCTACTGATTTTGTATCAGGTACTGATTCTAAATCGGAGCTTCCGCCTAGAGGCTCTAACAGAAAAAAATTACAGCGTTCTGCCATAAATTCTGCTATGGCATCTTTTTCTGATAGAGAGTTGATGGGATCACAGGACAGGGGATGCATTGTTGCTTCATCAGCAAAACTGAGGGAAGATAACTTGAATCAGCAAAGAACCATTTCGACCCTATCCAATGGAGATACCAAAGTGAGGGCCAATGAAAAATTTCCTGAGGTTTGTGACGATAGTGTGAGAAGTCCTCATGTGGGTCTTCATGGATCAAAAGTATGTGGACAGAAGAGGAAGGACCTTCTTGATTTACTTGAATCGGTTGATTATATGAGTGTAAGAAGTAGGAAGTTGCATGGTATTTTAAGTCAACAAACAAATGAACCCTTGAATGGTGCTGGATATATGCTTGATAGTAAACAAGTGGAGCATGAGAGCAGGCGGAAGAAGAGAAAGGTTTTTCATGAAAAGGACATTGGAAAGGGACTACAACATGGCAAAAGGATACTGCAGAACAAAAGTAACCGTGAATCTGAAATTTGCACTGAAGCAAATATCAGTGGACAGGTTCCTAATGAATTAAATGGAGGAGTTTGCTTTGTACAGAGGGAGGATGTTGGTGGTTCCTTTGGCTGTAACAATGATAGAGTTGAAATCTTTGATACTATGGATGGCAGTTATATGAAATTGCTGGAGTTGGATGATCCGACTGATGAGCAGCGCTATAGGAGAGCAATTGGGAGGCTTATTTCTCCAGCACTTCCTGAGATGGACTTCGAGATCACTGAATCTTCTGATAAGGAAGAGAAAGACTTCATCCATGGGATAGTGTGTGAGAAAGAGAATACAGCAAATTCCTGCTGTCTTGGTTTGGTAGAAGGGAGAGTCGATTCAAACAGGTTGAGATTTATTATTTCAGGAGATGGGGATAAATATTCATTTGAGAGCCAACATGGATCTGCATACGATACTCTTCCTAAATATTGTGTTATCTCTTCGGATGTCAAGGAAATTGAAAGCATATATAGGATAATTCTTGCAATCGACAGTTGTGTGGTTCGGAGTTCTTTGCTATCTCACCCAGGCTGGATGCTGCAAAAATTTCTGATTGAACTGAGGAAGGAAGAAAATCTCCTGCAGAAGTGAGTTATTCTTCTGCTTCCATGTACTTATGTTGATCCTCTCTGGAAAGTAATAGTATCAGAAAAAGAGAAAAACAAATATGTTACATGTTGTGCCTGTTCAAATGTTCTATCTGGTTCCATGTGCGGACATTTCTAGTTTGTTTCTGCATTTTGCACCTGCTTTTATTATAACTGCTTGCTTTTTAATAGTTGTTGCTCTATCCACTTGAGAAAATCGAACGTAATGCTTGAATTTTTTTTTTTTGTACTAATTTCAGGGAAAGGGTCTGTGTGCTGTTTTCATTATTGCTGGTCAACTACTCTGTAGTGGCATCGGGAGCATCTGGGTACTCATTTGACGGAGACTTTTTCAATTTGGTAGATTCATTTGCTGAGCATATAAAGTCTGGTAAGTTATCTTCATGTGATTATTAAATGTACTCCATGAAGTCAAATATGATAACCGTGGAAGTAAATTTTTTGTTAGTTACATTTGTTATGCTGAATGTAAATTTGATTTTGTTTGGTTTGTTTGTTCGTGGAAACAGTGATGTCAAACGCAGAGACAAGACAACTATTTATGGAATTATGTCAAGTTGATGGACTTCTTTGTCTCATTGAGGATTTCCTCGTTCACGGAAAGATTATTTTCTGTAATAGTGTACCTTCTAAATCTTCAATCTCAGCTGATAGAACAGTGGAAATGAATTTGAACAATGTTGATGGTCTCCTGTCATCAAGAACTGCATCAAGGGATCTATTGGTGGCTGGCAGTATTGTTTTTGCATCAATATGTGTGGCGGACAATAAGATTGGTTTTTCATGTGAATCTTCCTACAAGATTTGTCATACGAATGGATCAAATCCTTTATTGGTCCTTAGCATTCTTCATGTGTTTGCTTATTTATGTGGAAGTGAATATCTTACATCAAGTAGATATAGTTTGCTGATGACCGTCTTGAAGTCAGTGGTTATGCTTCTTGAGCAATCTAATTTGTCAGTGGGTTCTCAATGTCCGTTGTTGGTGGGGGAGGTGGGAGCTGTAGTACCTCCGTGCACCAGGTGCCCATTCAGTATCGGAGCAACTTCTGTGGATGATGTCATGTCACAATTATTAGAGAGGCTTCAAAAGATTGCTCTTTGTGGAAGGCTGCAACCTGTCACATGTGAACCGATCAATTCAGGAAATACTCTAGATAATTTTAGTGCTCAGCTTGATGCGTTTGAAATTCTGCCTGAGAAGGGAAACAATGGGGTTCCCCCTATCGAAACACAAATCAGAAGTGCTGAGGATCTCTTTGATCTTAGTGAATTACTTTCTTTGGTGGAGCTAATTGCAATGAATGCAGTAAGTCTTCTGCTGAGTCTACTGATCTGTCCTCTATGACTAACATATTGTATCTGACCACCCTAGTTCTGTTTGATCTAAGCATCTTTCTGATGATGCAGGGCTGGGAGTCCACACAAAGTAAAATCATCCCGCCGCTATTAAAATTTTTTGAATCTCCTGTGCTGGAAAGCGTTTCTGCAGCTGTCATAGTTCTTGTTGGTCAACTTGGAAGGTAAGATGTTACTGGCTTGTTTTTATCAAACAAAAAGAATAAATTGGATTTTCCCCCTTTCTGGAGGTATATTGTCTAATCCTGAAAAAATTGAAGTGGAAAGATCAGACTAGCCGTTTATGACATATATTGGTGTTGAGCTATAATATGTTTGTAGGTTGCATTGGTTTTGGGTCGATATTGTTGTTCTGAAAATTTTGTCAATTGATAAATGCCACTTGTGGAGATTCCATAGAGCAAGTCTTTCTGACAGATACTTGGAGAGAAGATTTTGTCGGACTTGTTTATGGGAAGTTTGCTGAGTAGATCCATGTCAGGCACCTTTATTTGTTATTTCATCTTGTGCACAATGCTCAAATGTCTCTGTGGAGAGAGTTCCATGTACCTCATTTCAAGCAAAGTAGATTAATGTAAGGCCAGGCTGCAAAACCCACCTATACGTCTGTTAGGGAATGGAAGAGGAAACTGCTTTTCTGTGTGGCGTGTCATGGTCTTTTACTACACCTTTGCTGTCTAATGCTTCTTGGATTTATATATCTATAGATTAGAAGGTATTAGGGGTGCATATGCAAATTGGTGCACCAGTTTAATTTGTGAAGATCTCAGCCAGGCAGATGGTTAATTGAGAATGGTTTTATCAGTCAATGTTGATTGGGGAGATATGAAAGTGTAAAATTCCTCTAAAGAAGATGTGATTCTACTTTTATTTCTCAACGATGCACTCTTGAGAGTATGAAGAGATTGCTGGCGACTTGTCTCTTTAAACATCTTGAAAACTTTGTTTCAGAAAACCAGACAAAGTAATATTATCTATCTCTATCTGTGAATTTGCTCACAATGATGACTATGCAGTGTCCACTGGTCTGAATTATATCCATCTGATTTTACAAGTTGATTAAATCCTAGTTTTTCTTCATCTTTAGTGCTTAATGAGTTTGGCCAGTCCTCCACACATGGTTCCCAAACAAATATTGGCAGAAAAGGTTACTTTTGGAAGGATTGACAATGGAAAACTTTGATTGACTTAAATTATTGAAGTGGCATGGCAAAGTTCCATACTTCAAAGAGAGAGAAATTGTGAAAATTTGTCAAATAATGGGACGGACATCTGACTTGCAGGCTTATTAGTGTGTCAATTGATAGACGTAGATAGTAGTAATATAATTAAGAGATATGTTTTATAACTGATATATAGTCATATGGTGTTAAGTGTGCGAGGGCTGAATAGTAGGCTGCGCTGGTGTCATGGACATCTGGAATGAATAATTGCAAAACTAAGTGAAGTTTGTGGCTTGAACAGGATGATAATAAATGAAACAGTACTCCTTTAACGTTAATTTGTGGCAAATTGCCTATGGCTTTTCCCTTGATTGTCTTTCTTGTACGTGCTTTGTTTCGTATGCATTAACTATGTTTTGTTCTAATTTCAGGCTTGGAGTTAAAGCTGGTGGCTTTGACGATGTTGGAGTCCAAAGTTTGAGGTCTTCCTTGTATAGCTTTCTCCAACAGGCCACCACCTTGAACATGGGCTTCTCTACTCAGACTGCTATCGCAACTGCTCTGCTTCGGCTTGTGCCCCTAGATTTTGAGAATATTTTGCAGGGTAATGCGAGTGTGAGTCAGTCTGCCCCTGCCTGTGGTGTCAGAAAATGGTTTTCTTCTTTAACAAGAGAACAGAAAACCTTGATTTGTAATCTTCTCCAATCAACAACTGTAGATAGAATCTGAGCTTCATGTGCCGACTAGCTTTTCTTGTTCTAGAAGATCAGTCAATTCACAAGCTCTACACAGAATTGTCAGGTTTAAGTTATTGAAGCAGAGCGGAAATAGCGGCAACTTTCACTTTTTGTAGATTATTGCAACGCGGTTGGTGGCATGACAATTTTGGATCTGATGGGAGAAGCTTTTTGTTGTCGATATCGCAATTTGGCTTGTCATACTGCAATTTTTGTAACTGGAATGTTCGGGGAAGGATTGCTCAGAGGATGAGAATGGAAAGCCTTTTTGTCCATTTTCTTGCTGACTAAATATATTTATCTATTGATTCTGGTCTTTCACATGCCATCTGCTAGCTTATTTTGAGGCCTTGGGCGTGGACGCACATGCATCAGACCTAAAAACATATCCTAATTTGGAGGAGGAAAGCTAACGGGTCTAACATATTTCATTGATGCTGAGGTTGTCGCCCATTTGCAGGTCGGTGGAATGCAATACCTCTGGAGATGTAACAATGTGTGCGAGCTGCGGTAATAGCTTATACTTGAATGCGATGAAGCTACTGGGGAGTGGAAACAGTAATTCATTTTGCAGTGGTGTTCAGTACTTCCAGCTCAGCGCTAGTGAATTTACGAAAGGAGGGGCAAAGCGTTTGAGCAATTACTTATAGACCTTTCGCATTGAAATCTATGACCCAACCTGTTAGATGAGATGAAGCCGAGATTCAATTTTGACTGAGATGATTGGTTTTGGTTACTAACGTAGGAGGTTGCTACTGACTGATCGATAGTTTGAGAAATTCAACATACATTTGTGAAAAGCGGGAGTGTGTCGTGATAAGCCTGCCTGGGCCATGGGAAATTCGACATCTATATCTGCAACAACTTTGAATTGTGACTTTTGGAAATGTTTCGTTTGAAAATTCTTTAAAGGGACGGAGGGAAGTTTCTAAATATTTAGAAAACATCGTTTGAAATGAAGACAGTATGAAGAGATGCACGTGCAAGATTAGAGCTAGATGTTCATATTGCGGGCATAATGCAGTGATCATATTCGTACACAAGTCGATTATGCATATGGGGAATTACATGTTGAAAGGTCATGCGGACGAATGAGGCAAACAAGTGCTCGCAGAAGAATGACGCAGAAGAGTGAAGACAGAAGAAAGATGCAGGAAATAATATAGGCATGTAAAGAGTTCAAATCAAATGCTCATAAGAAAGAAGTTCTAGCTGAAACAAATTTGAATATTGGGACCTGATACTAGAGATGTCGAGATTTGAATGTTAGAACAATTTCGATTACTCTTACTTAGGGTGCATATATCATGAATAGTTCGCTCGAACTCTTGAATGAAGTTGTTAGGCAAAAGGTCCTCGAGACAGACCTTCAAGTCGTGTGATCGCCGATCTTTGACCAGTCGACAGGTCTTGCATCAAGGACATAACGTAAGCCTGTCCGAGGTCTTGAAATGGAAAGGGGATCCTTTAGGGAGAAGGATAAAAAGGCTCGAACGATGTCCAGTTAGAGCAATCAGAATGAACGTTCTTGGGTTTCTGAAATTAGAGATTTCATTCGATGGGCATGAACTTTCTTCAAGGTAGAATGTCCGTCCAGGCTTTTCGAACTCCGACTGCTACGTTCGGCTGCCGGGACTTGGTACGTTATTACATCAAAAAGCTACCTTCTCGGGGGAAATTTTGTACTGATTGTTTTTCTGCGCTTCCGACATTTACCTTTGATTTCGAGCCGCACTGCTTTTACGAGTCATGGCTCTTTGTTTTCTTTTTTTTCTTTTATTTTCTTCCTTTCTAATCTTTCTTATAAATAAATGGAAGTATAACATTCAGGACGTGACTTTGATGTCGTATTACATACAAGGAATTCTCGACTTTTTTTTTCTTCTCTTTTTGAACGAGAGCTGAAAGATTGAATTCCAAGAGAGGGATGAATTTGAAGTCACGTTGTATGGCATTCAAAAGGAAAAGTCTCCCTTGAGGATGAATTGTCCTGGAATGTTTCATATTGGAATCGTGGAAGCTCGCCTTCGAGTTCCTGTTCATGTAATGCTCCGTTGTGGAATTTGAAATGCTTGAAGATGAAAGAACATGAAATTTGTGTACGGCGCCCTAGTCTAGGGATGGGGTTTGCCTTTTCTTAGGCTAATTAGAGGAAGTGTCCGACAAAGTTTGCATAGGCAATTTGGTCTCTTTCCAATCTCTTCTATCCCTCGCTCTATTTATATATTCGCAATGTAGATTTCTTCTACGAGCATAATTTCATCTTCTATACATGAACTTATATACCAATTCGGTGTGGCCACTAATCAATTTAGGAAAGCCTAGGTCGATTAGACGTCTAAAGGTTTAGGTAGTTTTAACAATTAAAGAGACGGTGAAATAGTTGCATTAAAATCTTGAACTTCTTGGCGCAAAACAGTTTTAGGCATGCGTTTGGTCGCAAAATGACACCGAGAAAAATGTCTTGCGGCAAAGCAATCATTTAAATCTATGACTCTGTCACGCAACCGCTGCGACATAGCTATGTAATCTTGAAGCTGACACGTAGTCACACGAAGAGGAATCCTTCTCCCAAAGAGATTCTGAATCAAAGGCTAATTCGCAGTTATGCAATCCAAAGCCTGATACACAACCACAAACTGTCATGGAAGTGAAAACTTATACACGGGTAGGCAATCTGAGGTTGACACACAGTCATGCAATCTAAGGCTGACAGCCAGTCACCTCCCCTTCTTGAGTGCAGGATATGGCGGAATACTCTGCTCGCTCCTGAGAAAGTTCTCTGGATCGACCCGACCCTTCACGATGGCCAGCCTCTTGAAGTATTTTACGCCCCAAACGCTCGCTCCTGAGTAACTCTCTTCGCCTTTCCCGTTGATTCCCAAGTCGAGATCTCTGTAATTCAAATAGGCGGCTCTAGGTGACGCAGAGACATATGGTGTCATGTAATTGTACAGCATTCTCATCCAGTGCAAATGCTTTTTGGACGCTTTAACCCCATTTTGAACCCACTTCACCAGGTACTGTACGTTGTACAAATTGCCCCTCCTGTGAGGAAATGGTAGTTCTGACTCTGGTATCTCATTCATTTTCCCACCATAGGGGTCCATTATCATGAACACGATCTCCTCTTCCAAAAACCTTTCCCATATTCCTCTCAATCCGACTTCGGGGATGGGTTCCTGCATGAAATCCGACTTCGCTTTGAAGTAGCTCTTGTATAGCGTGTTCCTGTCTAACAATACCTCCAGTGGGTCGTCCTTCTTGAAGCCGGCGAAATAGAGCACGGACTCAATCCAAGTCATTTCGGTGCAATTGTCGACCTTCAGTCCCAGCTTAGGAAAGCTTTGGTTCATCAGTGGCATAAGACAATCCAATTTACCAAGGAACAAACTGTTAAATGCGGCTTGTACGGTTCTTGCGCCCCCGTTATTTGGATCATCCACATCCTGAATTATCACCCTAATGAAGAGATCCTCAGATAGCTCATGTGCAATGTATTGCCACCTGTGCACCAGCTCGATTGCGCCTTGTTCAAGCGATCTCGATACTGTGAAGACCGTCACGGTCGGTGGGACCCTGACCAACTTGATTTTCCATGACAATATGATCCCGAAGCTAGCTCCACCACCACCTCTTATGGCCCAAAACAAGTCCTCACCCATTAATTCTCTGTTAAGGATTCTCCCATTGACATCAATTACATAAGCATCAATGACATTATCAGCTGCTAGGCCATGCTTTCTCAACATAGTACCAAACCCACCTCCACTAAGATGCCCACCGATCCCAACACTAGGACATATACCAGCAGGGAACCCATGGACTTTGCTCTCCATGGCAATGCTATAATAGAGTTCCCCAAGCGTTGCACCGGATTGAACCCAAGCTGCTCCCTCTTCGAGGTTGATGTCCACCGAACGGAGGTTGACCAAGTCGACAAGGATGAACGGGGTTTTGCAGCGATAGGACAGGCCTTCATAGTCGTGGCCTCCGCTGCGGACCCTGATCTGTAGGCCATGTTTTTTGGTGCAAAGTATGGCTGCTTGGATTTCAGATTCGTGGAAAGGCGTGACGATGAGGAGGGGCTTCAAAGTTGACCTAGAAGAGTTGACCCATCTGGGGTTCTGTTCAGAAGATTGCAAGAGGTGCGGATAGAAGGAGGAGTTGGAGGAGTACATGATTTCGAAGGTCTTCGTGTAGTCACTGAATCGAGTTTTGATGCATTGCATGAAACTTTCTTGGGTCGTGGTTGAAGCCACAAGGGGAAAGAAGAGCAGAACAAACGCTAGCACGAGAGGGTTCATGTTGTGTTGTGTACTGACAGATACGATGTTAATGTTGCAGAAAGTATCGTGGCATCTTGATAGAAGATTGCACAGATATTTTGGAACAGGTTTGGCGTTTACCGAGGTGGAATATTTCCAGTAAAGATCTGCAGAAGACGGCTAATTGACACTAAATTTGGCAGGGCAAGAACAAATTTATGATGATAATTCCAATGCCAGCAATTTCATTACATTATAGTTTGGGCCTTCTGTCCCCGTCGGTTGGCGAATTTGAACCATCCCATGTCTTTGCTCAAAATCCTTAGAGATTATAGTATGACTTGGGGCAATCACTTGGTATCAAGTCATGATTGAAATTTTCCTCGCGAATTTCCTATTTGCTGCCGTGGGTAACTTGCCTTTGATCGGACCTAAGACGTGGCCTTGGCTTGGTGAAAACTGGTCTAGAATATCACTTAATGGGAAAAAAGGGCCTCTGGAGGAGTTGCACTTCCTTTGCGCAAGTGACAAACATAGTATTCGGTCAATCTCCAACCGCTTAGCCCCGCTATTGTTTGCGAGTGAGTTTTAAAGAGTCTTGGTCCTCTTCTAATGGCTTCCGAAGAATCTAATCGAACATCAAACAAGCCTCAAACAGAGATCTGTCAGTTTAATTTTCCAATTAAAGGATGGTCTGGTATCACTTAGATGTGATCAATTTATAAAGGTTGCTTTAATTTCTTCGACGCCAGATTGTGAATTTAGTGATTATAGAGGTCCTTCTACTGTCCCCGTAAGAGAAAATGGGACTAGGTCTAGCGTGAAATATTGACCTACGATAGCAGGTTGCAAAACTTACAATTATAGAGGTATTTATGAACGGAAAAAAAGGAAATTATGACCAATCTGATATTTTGGTGTTGCAAAAACTTACAAGATGAGAAAGGTTATATACGACATTTTACGGACCCATACGAACTTATGGTTCATGAATGGGCGAGGTATTTTACGAATCCAAATGGAATTTATGAACTCGAATTAGCAATTATGATAACAAAGAGATAATCGGAGTACCGTTCTTTTCTTTTTGCTAAAATCGTACCGTTTTTTATGCTACATTCTGTTCTTTTTTATGCAAATTGCTTTAATTCTTGATTTCATGTATGTTGAGATAGAATAGTTAAAGAAACTTGTCACGGGTCAATCGATATAATATTTCCTAACTCATGCAGTTTTAGGATTTCTCCCAAGTCAGCTTTATCCATACTCGACTTATAATGATCATAGAGAGGAACTCTTAAGAGAGAATTCTTAGTATATTTTACTTGTGAATGAGATGATATAATTCATGGAGAGGAAATCCCTATTCATAAAAGTACAAGATCAATTCGTAATTGTAGATCTCCTCTTTGATCTAACGATGATGTTTAAATCTTCTACAATCACTACATCATCATGTAGATGTATAACTACCATATTGCCCCTTTCCGAGGAGTATTCTAGAATACCCTAAGGTCTTAGGAAGCTAGAGGGTTGCTTGCTCATGAATGGGCCACGGTCCTTTGTTTCGGAAACTTCTAGAACACATCAATTTATCAGGCCGTGATATATGCCCCTCTCTCTATATATTTATATATTTTTTTTATTGGGCCATAATATATATTTTTGTAAGAGATATAAGTAATCATTTTTTGAAAAAAGTTGTTCAAATGATTAATTTTTCATGAAACAAGCACATTCTCAATCTAGCAAGTATAGGCATCTAACCTCCATCACAACATAGCAGTTTATGTCCAAAGGCCGTGTTTGATAGTCAAGACAAAATTTAGGATATTTAATCATGCATTTATATCGGCTCGAGACAAGATTAAATTGGATATAAGAGGGATGTAGCCTGAATAAAATTAATAAGAAAATTATTTTTTCGAATAACAAACTTCTTAAATAAAATTAAAAAAAATACACCAATTTATTTTTTATATTTAATCTTATTTTTATTTATATATTTGAATTTAATTATATCTTATAATATATATTCAACACATAGATAAAAATAAAATATTTATATTTATTATATATTATCGTATTTAGTATTTTAGTTACATTAGTACAATTTGCTAATTAATAAAATTTTATTAGAAATGATGGAAGGGGAAAAAAATAATTTAAAGAGGAAAAATATGTGAAAAACTATTTGAAACTCGCAATTTGCGAAAAAATTCGTCAGGCACGTGTGCTTGTCAATGAAAATGCTCAGAGGAAATGTATTATAATGACTCTCTTCTTTGTTTTTTTAAAAATACATTATCTTTTTACTAACTAAATTTTTCCATAGATGTTGATTTTATTGTGATAAGAAAAAAAAAAACATTTGTAAATGCTACAAATTGCAAGGATATAAATTACTTTTTCCAATGTGAACATGTACTTTCTCTCAGTGGCTCTTGACGTTGATTCATACGTTCCTATAATGATTTTCTTAAAAAATCAAAGAGAGAATCGAAAATAAAATTACTAAAACGAAAGGCTTTGGGAAGAAATATCCTTGGTGATGATATGGTTATATATATTTTGCGATATTTCCGAGATCAGGCCTCGTGGGGTTTAAGAGATTGCTAGGCCAGCTAGAAAAGTCCTCTTGCAGAGGATTCTTTCAAAACCTAATGATTGCAAGTTGGTTCCTCTTTTATTATTAATCAAATAGTTTTAAAGTCACCATTAATTTATTTTAGACAGTTCAGGAACCGAGCAAAGCACAAGAGGGCGACCTACTCCAACGAACTAGAAATTTCGAGTTTTGAGACTTGATTATGTGAATTTACTAATGTTTGCTATTGGTATATTTTCTTTTTAGGAAAGAACAATGTTTTTTCTTGCAATTTATTTTTGAATTTATTCCTAATATCCAAATCTAAACCAATCCATATTAAGCACAATTAATGCAAAACCTTATCATAATGCCCCGAGGTAAGACCCTTCAACAATGCTTATAAAAGTAAGTACGCTTAAAAACGAGAAATAGAATATGAGTGAGCATCTTAATTTCTGATGCAGAACAATTCTAAAGATGGTTGATGACAAAAGTAAGAAAGTAATCTCGACTATCCCTAGCATGAATTTCTTTAAAAAAAAAATTCTAAAAGATGATAAACGGAAAATAGGTAATGATAAACGGAACCTGAAAAACCACAATTGAGGATGCACATTGATGTCAAAACGAAAACTCGATGTCTAGGGTGACTCAAAACTACTCCAATTGTAGTCACGAGTCAAACCGCGAATAGATCGTCACTGTTTACTGTTATCTGTATGTTACCATCACGCGAAAATAAAACTACCTGAATGCTCACGCGGATAGGGTCATCGCAAAGGGGACACCAAGGATCGGCTAGGACAAGCTCGAACGGACAAGAAGTGGACTGATCGTACGCTGTTCAGACCGAAGAGCGGCCTGGAAAGCTAGTATTCAACGCACATTCAAGCCTAAGACCGCCCTTGAAAGATGCCTCGACAACCTTCGAATTATCGCAATGTAGTATCTCGAATTTTGCAAACCAAAGTTGCCAGGTAGTAGCACCTTAGTTCCTAGGATCTTCCCAAATTTTAGGTTCAGGTTATTTATTAGGCGCAAATGATCATGAGCTTATAATCTAGATCAGGTAAACCTATGTTAATTGATAGCTAAAAGCCTCGGGCAGTGTTTGGGAACTCAAGCCACCTATGTGGCTTCTAACGAAACCTAGAGAGCTAAGGCCCGTGGATCCGGGTACCTGTGGGACGAATAGGCATCTTATGACGCTCTTTGAGCCTCAATGTGTCATTTCAATTTCAGTGAAGTTTATCTCATTTTCAAGCACTTGCCCTTTATTTCCTTTAGATTGGGTGTTAACATCTTCATCTTTACTTTTTTTTTTGTGTTGTGATTTCGATTTTCCTTAGATCTCTCGCGCTTTGCTTTATTTCATTTTAGTTACTTCGTTTTAGCCAAATTCATAGTTTTCGCACTTTAATTTCAAGTACATTAGATTCCTTGTCATTCAGATTAGTTAATTACTGCATCACTTTTGCTCTCAGGAGCGAGCACGCCTTTCTCACGCACATTCACACACCATCAATCTCTAAGAACAATTGCTTTTTGTAAAAGTTCGATCCCTTTGTGGTCAAGCTAGAATTAGAAGACAAGCTTGAGTTTGTTTGTCCAATTACCTATTTGTCAAATTTGTCTTAGATTTAGATCTAACAAGTAGATTGCCAAAATGCCTGCGCATGGGCCAAGGCCAAATATGTGCAGGACTTGATTTGGCACCTTCAATATTGCAAAATTGCATCAATCACCCTAATCTGTAAGCTTGAAGGGCAAAATTCAATCATTTGTTGGTTTTAATTTGGTTCACAGGTACTCAATTTCCCTTGTGTATGTAATTTATTTTATACCCCCACGGATACTCTATAAGAGATGTGCATCAATTAAATTAGGATAAGAATAGTATAAGTACCATAACTTTCGTACAGTACATACATGAGAACAAAATTGGTGAAAAATCTTTTACTTAAATATTTATTCTAGCAAATCATCCTACATGGTTTCAAATTAATTTTTTATCACCATGTGACTTTTTTAAAAGAGAGTTAAGTCCAACTTGGATAATCTTTGATTGACGTGGCAAGAAAGGGACGTTGTTTTGGCCCTTTCTTCCCCAAATTAATTTCAAAATGAAACCCCAAATTCTAAAAAGAGGAATGCTTTTGCAATAAGCTTGAGCAACAGAGAGGTTCGATCTTGAGATAGGCAATGGACAATTCAAGCGTATGAGATAGTTCATATGAGCAGTGGACAATTCAAGCTTATGAGATAGCAAAGTGGGGACAAATCGAATTGGTTTCGGTGAGATTGAGATGATGATGAGTGTAGTAGCATGATGCAAGGAGTAGTGCTTGATTTAGAGGAATCGCAAAGAAATTGTCGGGTCTAGGACATGAATCGCCATGGTCCTTGTTGGAATCCTGCAAATCGCAGAGAAATAAGGTGATGGAGATGTCACATTGGCTGCATTAGGGAAAATTCACCAATATCTTAGGTCTCTTCTCAGCCAATACTTTTTTTTTTTGCCTTTTTTCCCTCTATTTTGCCGATTCATCTTGTTTCCAATTCAGCCCCTTTCTGATTTCCTCTGTCCACTCTTCAGCTTTCATAATTATTCAACTCAATTCACGTTTTCCCCCTTTTCATTGCCTGAACATCTCCTCCAAAACTTTTGCCTCTTTTCAAGCTCGGCTGAGAAAACCATGGCTCACCCATGGAGAAGAACAGAGAGAAACAGAGCATTTGGCGAGCAACAAATCCCTTCCCCCTTTTCTTTTTCTATTTTCTTCTTCTTCTTTTTTTGTACAATTTTTTTTTTTTTTTTTTTTTTTTTTTTTTTTTTTTTTTTTTATCATATAAGGGCCAAAACGACCCGTTTCATTTAGTATGTGCTGATTGGATTATTCCTGGCAAGCCACGTTAGCCTATTTATAATAAATTAATGGCACGTTGGACTTTTCGGCAACCTAAATTGCCGATGGCATTCAAATGAATGATTTTAAAAAAAAATTGCACTTAAGTGATCGAAAAATAGTTATGATACTCAAGTGAGCTCCATATGAAAGTTATAACAATTAAACGTTGTTGGCCCGGTTAACTCTAAGTCCTTAGTTTTTGTTGCTTACTCTAACCTTGAGGAGTTCACATGTAATCAATTCGAACAAGGAACCTCCAATTTCCAAACTGAAAATACTCTAATGTCCCAACCCATCACCTCAACTCAAGAGAATACATTAATTTCTTTAGTCTCAATTCGTTTCGCGTAAAATATTCTATTTCTGAAAAATATTTTTAGGAAGTCATTTTTTAAGAAAATATAATTACTTTTTGGTATTCGGGTGAAACGTTAAAGTGAAGTGAAAAATATTTTTCGCTGCTCGGTAAGGAAAATCTTTTTCTTCATACACTCTTTTTTCATTTATTTTTTTAAAATTTATTATTAATTAATTTTTTTTTTTTCTTTTCTTTGTTTTCCCTCTTCTTTCTCTTGGCTAGTCATTGGCCACCAGTAAGTACGAGGCTTACCCACCTTCAATGGGCTTAGGCTTGTTGCTCGCCACATCGGCAAGCACAAGTGTCGAGCTCGAGGCCAGAGAGCTTGCAGCTCGCCGATCTGGCAAGGCCCGAGGTCAGAAAGCTCAAGGCTTGCTAGATCAATGATCCTCAAGCTTGACGCTCACACTCACCAGAGGTGAGCTCGAGCTCGCTTATGTCCAGTTGCCGGCTGTCGTCATGGCCAACGACTGATTAAGAAAGAAGAAAAGGAAAAACAAAGAAAAGAAAAAGAAAAAAGATAAGATAAATAAAAATAAAAACTAATTCTGGTTTAAAAAGTATATTTTAAAAAGTAGAAGAAGATGGAGGAGAGAGAGGAAAAATAAGAGCTTATAGATGTTTTTCATTTTTCAAAAGTGACAAATATTTTTCCTTAATTTAGGAGACTTTATGGAAATTATTTTTCTCAAATAATTTATTTTTCATAAAATGGATACCGAACAATTTGAAAAATATTTTCCAGTTATTTTCCGGAATGGAGCTTTACTTTTACGTTAGCTTTGTCTTGTTTCTGACGTGATGTTTACCTACTTAAAGTGCTAAAACCGAATTAACATCATTTCCAATTGCTGTCTACAATCCATTCCCGTGATAAACATTCGAATCTCTTGGTACAAAGGGCCGACTCGTCAAGTCGGCAGTGGTCCTGTCTTTTAGCTCCCGATGGGGACGTCAATCTGTTGATTGACGCGCCATGAGGACAAAAGATTTTATTTCCTTTCCCATGGAGTCGGCAAGATGAGGTGATTTTATAATGGGCTGATATTTTCGTTGTTCTTATAGGAGAAAATTTACTAGTGGATTATAACTTATGATATCACCAAAATTTTAATTTAATCAAAGATTAAATGTGAGTGATGTTAGTACTTAAAACTCACAAATCAAAAGGCACTCCAACATGATTATTTTTAGAATCATAAGAATGATTGTCCATTAGGGTCATGATCTTGATGCAATAGAAATATTCGGAGGTGTGTAATTTAGCCTTCTGTATGTATAAAAAAGAATATGTTACCGTTTGTTATGATTTATTAAATTGACAAACAAATGCGGTTGCTATGGATTTTTCACACTATCCATCATGAGATTGTGCCTTATGGGATTGGTGGCCGAATCCTCATAAGTCCTATCCCATTGGAAATTTTCAAAAGTGGATTAGATTTGTGTCAGCCAATCCTCGCGTGACCCTGCATCCACCAAAATAAGTGGTTATCGTTAGGGGTGTTAATAGTTCGATTATTCATTAGTTTTGAACCGAACTGAATACTTGGCTCAGTGCATTTCACTTTTTGGTTTTCTTGCTTTTTCTCGCCCCGCTCAAACTCACTCAATAAAAATGAGGCACAAGAGTCGCAGAATTATATCAATCAATGCATGTTTTTAGTTTGGTTCAATTCATTTAACCAAATTCAAACTATCGAATTGAAAATAATTTTATTATTTCTTTTTATTATCCAAACCAAATAAAAAACGCACGAAATTTAGTTCCAGTTCGATTTTTAGTTTGGTTTTTCACAACCCTCCTTATTATTTATCACCGCGTCTCTTTTCTCAGTGTGAATGCAAATTCGGATCGTATGTGAAGCAAGGGCAGATGTGGAGAAGGCTCTCAGGGGCAGAATTGGAAAATAAAAACACTTTCTTAAGCGGCAGATTTCCTTTCGAAAATGCTCGATTGTAAAAGTAGGCTATCATGCTTTGAATTTTCAGCATTTTCAAAAGTAAGTTTGGATCCGAATTTTTCTAGAAAATCTTTATCAAGGTTCAAAATTTTTGTTCAGGGAACTTTAGTAACTCAAGCTATTTTCCAAAGCTCTCCCAAACGCACTTCGATGGGAAAATAAGGTGTCTGGTGCATATTAAGTTTAGAAAATAGCTCTTCTGAGCACGCAACTAGCAAGAATCTAAGAGCAAATATCATATTTGCTTTAACTAGTCTAAAAAGGTATATCAGTAAAATTTTTATAAGTATTAGAACAAAATAAAGCAAAATTGACATGTCGCATGAATAGATCTATACATGTGATCGATATGTGTCATGACTAGAGAATGGATGTAAATGTGTTTGAAAGATTGCTATGTGGTGGGCGTGGTGAGCATATTTATCACCACTTAAAAAAATATAATTAAGGTATACTATGAAGAAAATGTTGCACAAGCGGCCTTATCTATTATTTATTTGACGATTATAGTTATCCATATTTTTAAATCCATTATGTATAAGGCCGTTGTATAACACTAGCACTATGTGTTATAATTACTGTAAAAAGCGGCCGATTCTTTTTTTTTTTTTTTCTGAAAGTGCTAATGTTAATCAAATTGATTTGTATCGTAGCTAACTTGATTGACAGAAGATGGCTAGAAGCAATTCCGTCACTAATTACTTGAAGAAGACCGGCAGACCAATCAACAAAAAGTGAACCCTAGCAGCGTAAAATGACGTCTGCATTAGACAAATCACACGTTGGCCTTGAGCTACATCATCTATAAGAGTTCATTCATGCCTAGAAGCAATCCCATCACTAATTACATCAAGAAGACCGGCAGACCAATCAACAAAAATTGAACCCTAGCAGCGTAAAATGACGTCTGCATTAGACAAAACACACGTTGGCCTTGAGCCGCATCATCTATAAGAGTTCATTCATGCCCGGAGCGCACATACAGAGGCAATCACAGAACAAAAAGAAATAACAAGAAGAATGGCCTCCTCATTCTTCACCATATTTTCAATTTTTCTTCTGGTCCTTTTCTCAATAGACTCGCATGCATCTCCCCCTTCAATTCCGATTCAACAATCGTTTTTGCAGTGCATGTCATCTCTTAACACCACGCTCTCCATTCCAACCTCCTTGTTCTACACCCCTGACAACTCATCTTCCTTTAATTCCATCCTTCAATCTTCAGCTCAGAACCTCAGGTACTTAGTCCCTTCCATGCCGAAGCCTGAGTTCATCTTCACGCCGCTCACCGAGCCTCACGCGCAAGTCGCCGTTGCTTGCTCGAACAGACTCGGCATCCACCTCAGGGTCCGGAGCGGGGGCCACGACTACGAGGGTGCATCCTACGTGTCAGAGATTGAGAGCCCGTTCATTGTGATTGACATGGCACAGCTCCGAGCCGTCGATGTGAACACACAGGAGAGCACGGCATGGGTGCAGGCGGGAGCCACCACGGGAGAATTGTACTACTGGATTGCTGAGAAGAGCAGCATCCACGGCTTCCCGGCAGGCGTATGCTCGAGCCTGGGCATCGGAGGCCACATCACTGGGGGTGCGTATGGGTCAATGATGAGGAAATACGGCCTGGCAGCGGACAACGTGCTCGACGCCCGGATCGTGGACGCGCAGGGGAGAATGCTTGACCGCACCGCGATGGGGGAGGACCTCTTCTGGGCCATCCGTGGGGCCGGCGGTGGGAGCTTCGGGGTCATCCTTGCTTGGAAGCTCAAGCTTGTCCCAGTCCCAGAAAAGGTGACAGTTTTTACCGTTACGAAGACATTGGAACAAGGTGCAACAAGAATCCTATACAAATGGCAGCAAGTGGTTGACAAGCTTGATGAGGATCTCTTCATCAGGGTGATAATTCGATCAGCCAGTGGAGATCCAAAGGGAAGCGGACGGTCACAACCTCATACAACGCCCTGTTCTTGGGAGATGTGGACAGGCTCATCCAGGTCATGGGCAAGAGCTTCCCTGAGCTGGGCCTGACTAGGAATGACTGTACCCAAACAAGCTGGATCGGCGCGGTCCTCTACGTGGCGGGCTTCTCGAACGGGACATCGACCCCGCCGGAGGTCCTCCTGCAAGGCAAGTCCCTGTTCAAGAACTACTTCAAGGCCAAGTCAGACTTCGTGAGAGCGCCCATCCCTGAGGCTGCAATCCTGGGTCTTTGGAATAGGTACTTGCTGGACGAGAACCCGTTCATGATTTGGACCCCCTACGGAGGGATGATGAGCAGAGTGCCTGAGTCACAGACCCCCTTCCCTCACAGGAGTGGCACAATCTTCAAGATTCAGTACGTGGCCTCTTGGCAAGATGGAGACAAAGACCCATCAAAGCACATGGACTGGGTCAGGAACCTCTACAATTACATGACCCCTTACGTGTCCAAGTTCCCCAGAGAGGCTTATGTGAATTACAGGGACCTTGACCTTGGGATGAACAGGAGGAGAAACACCACCTTCGCGGAAGCGAGCTCATGGGGATCCAAGTACTACAAGGGCAATTTCTACAGGTTGGCCAAGATAAAAAGCACAGTTGATCCTGACAACTTTTTCTGGCATGAGCAGAGCATCCCAGTGATTCCTGGGAGGAAGAAGAATGTTTAGTAGGAGCATCGAAGTTGTGGACTTGATTGAGTAACCACTTGAAATGGCAGTGGGATCGTCATGTTTAGCCATTAGCAGTAATGATTAATGGGCCTAAGTCAAAATACTAGGGATGAGTTGCTCGCACTTTGAACGTGTGCTCCTGTTGTAGCATTTTTCTATGTAGTTCCACCACAAATGTCGCTGTACAAAGTGGTTGGGGCTTGTAGACTCGTGGGAATGATGTGGTGGATAGAAATAATTTCATCTTATAAATTGCATAGGGACTTGCTTTATTAGAATCTAGTATTGAGTCCTCCTGTTCGACTTGGTCTAGTGGACTAAGTCAAGGCAATGTCTGCTTAAAGTGTTTTGTCTTGTTTTTTGGCTAGGCACGAAGTCGTTTGTTGTAGTACTTTTTAGAAGTAACGTTGATCATGTGCATCACATGGGCTAAATTAGTTTATATAAAAGACATTCATGAGACTGAATCTACAAAATGATCGAATGTATGACCGGACTTGAGTTATGTAGTGAAAGTCCAGGCTCTAAGCGGGAGAGAATTTCAATAATTTAAGATATTATAAAACTATTATAAGAACATTGTTAATAACTGTCATGACGAAAAGAAAAAAATTCTTCTGAAACTACTGCTAATCATCCTTCTCCTTCTCTCAAAGGACATCAGGAGCCCAATCTTGAAAAATATGTAAAGTTTCTCATTTTTCGATAAATAAATATCTTTAAGATTGATTTTCGCTCAACTTAACAGAATAATTGTAAAAATATAAAAATTACAATTAAAAAGATAAGGAAAATTTGAGGAGTAGCCAATAAAAAAATTATTAGAATACTAAGCTGCAACTTTATCGTAGAATCCCCATGCTAACATATAAACGGTTTTCTAATATCGACAACTTCCTCCGTAAGACATCATGGTCTTCATAGTCTCAATACATAGAAATTGCAATGATATTGCTGGCACATCGAATTGAAGTATTATTTTTCTTTGTAGCCTCGACGTCGACATTAGAACGATTGAATCACGTTAGTTGAACTTATTGACTAGAATTCATCTTACACCAATAGAAGCGGTAGGTTGTGTCGGATGCAAATTATGCAATCCTTATATTACCACAACCGGAACAAGAACATGCATAATTAAGAAGAAAGATTAACGCACCTGTTTTGGAATCCATCGTTCTTGAAGCGGAAGCAGAAACACAATGTTTCACACGCAAGTCCTCCTCTATTGCCCTCTGTATCACTAACTCAATAAGATGGCCCCCTCACCCCTTAGCGTTAGGTTAACGCCCCTTATGTGAGGATATGTGTGAAGAATTAGGGTTAGAGGAGAGACTTAGCGCTATTTATAGAGTTTTCAGCTAGGCCCCCTCATTACGGGCCAGGCTCAACTCGGCCCACACTAGCCAGCCCCATATTAGACTAATTAAGAAACCTTATATCTCACCTTAGACCAATCCCCGTAAAACGGTAACCGTTAAACGGTAAATTACAATATCAATTAATGTAGTCCACATTAAGAAAACTTTTACATTCTCCCACTTTGACTATATTAATTGAAATCGTACTGTATGTGCGCACATTGGTCTAGAGATAATTCTTAATAGTCAATCCTATCATATAAAGTCTCAAACACCGAATCATGGCGGTAACTGCATGTACACACACAGAGCCTTCCATGGTTACGAATGTTCTCAACTCTATTAATATGGATCCAATATGGTAGTGTGTCAAATGGACAACATCTCTCATAGAGAGATCCCATTTGTCAGTCACCATTCTCTTACTTTAAGCGTCACAAAATTTGTGCTACTAGAGAATGTCCTTATAGTTCCATGAACCAACCATATGTCTTGTCCTCACGGTTAACATTTCTTTATGTATATAACAAGACATATGGACAATGCTAATATCCGGATGCCCCTAGCCTTCACTCAAGGTTTAAGCAATACCTTGAGACTTTTAACAATATATATATCAAAATGTTACTAAATTGTAACAAAAACAGATGTAAACTTTATTCAAAGAAAAAAATAAAACAGCTCCCACTAAATAACATCATCCCAAGATGCTCTTAAGCCCATGCTAATGACATGTCGCTCAAATACACATGGGCGTAGGCCTTTAGTTAGTGGATCTGCAATCATATCATCTGTAGGAATATAGTCTACTGTAATGTCACCATTCTGCACTGATTCCTTTATAGTCAAAAACTTGACCTCCATGTGTTTAGATCCCTTGAGACTTCTATTGTTATTAATAAACAACACTGTAGAGTTATTATCACAATGCAGCTGTATGGGCCTATCCACAAAATCATAAACTGATAACTCCCTAATGAGGTTCCGGAGCCAAATAGCTTGAGTAGCAGCTGTAAAGCATGCTACAAACTCTGCTTGCATGGTAGAAGAAGATATGGACTTCTGTTTCTCGTTCTTCCATGACACTGCACCTCCTGCCAATATAAATATGTATCTAGTCGTTGACTTCTTATCATTTTGACAGCTAGCAAAATCTGTATCTGAATACCCTACTAGCTGCAAGTTTGGAACATGTCTGTAAATCAGCATATAATCTCTTGTTCTCTTTAAGTACCTTAGAACCTTCTTGGCAGCAACCTAGTGATCGTGTCCTGGATTTGACTGATATCTGCCTAGAAGACCTATAGCAAAAGCAATGTCTGGCCTAGTGCAAACTTGAGCATACATAATACTTCCAAGTGCACTAGCATAAGGTACATTCTTCATTTGAGCTTTCTCAAAATCTGAATTAGGGCATTGTAAAAGACTCAATTTTATCACCCTTAACAACAGGAGCAATTCCTGATTTACAATACTGCATATTGAATCTTTCTAAAATGCGATCAATATATGCCCTTTGAGACAAACCCAATATACGGCGAGAGTGATCCCTATGGATCTCAATGCCAAGAACAAAAGACGCCTCACCAAGGTCTTTCATGTCAAAATTTTTCGATAACATCTGCTTTGTCTCATGCAATAAACCAATGTCACTACTAGCAAGCAAGATATCATCCACATAAAGTATGAGAAAAATATATTTCCTCCCACTGACCTTGGTGTATATACACTGATCTACTTTGTTCTCAATAAATCCGAATGAAGTAACAATGCTATGAAACTTCAAATGCCACGAAACTTCAAATGCCACTGTCTAGAAGCTTGTTTAAGGCCATAAATAGATTTTTTCAATCTACAAACAAGCTTACCTGAGTTATCTGCTGCAAAACCTTCAGGCTGCACCATGTAAACCTCCTCATTAAGGTCTCCATTTAGAAAAGTAGTTTTAACATCCATCTGGTGTAACTCCATATCAAAATGAGCTACCAATGCCAATATCACTCTAAAGGAATCTTTAGAAGAAACTGGAGAAAATGTTGTTTCATAATCTATTCCTTCTCTTTGAGTGAAACCCTTAGCTACCAGTCGGGCTTTAAATTTTTTTTATCTTCCCTTTGGAATCCCTTTTAGTCTTATATACCCATTTGCAGCCAATATGTTTACAACTTTCAGGCAATTCAACAAGCTCCCAAACACCATTGTGTTTCATAGATTGCATCTCATCTTTCATCGCATCTTGCCACAAATCTGATTGAGGACATGAGATGGCATCCGTATAAGTCACCGGATCGACAACACAACCAATATCATAATCATGCTCTCCTAGGTAGACAAGATAATCAGGTGGTATAGCCGAACGTCTTTCCCTAGTTGATCTTCTGAGTGGAGCTACTTCATCCTCATTCTGAATATGAGGAGCTTGTGGAATTTCATCAGGAACTGTCTCAACAGTAGAATCCTGGGCCACATCAGGCTCAATTTGTGGCGCAGGAGGCTCCATAATTGTCTGCACAGGATGAGACAGTGATCCAGTAATCCCCACCATCCTATCATCTTCAATAGTTCGTGAGCAACTACCATTTTCAGCTACGTCAAATTCCATAAATTTTGCAGTCTAAGACTCCACAATTCTTGTACCTCCACTAGGGTTATAAAACCGATACCCCTTTGAATGATCTGGGTAAGATACAAAGTAACATCAAGTAGTTTTTGAATCCAACTTACTCAATGTCGAATTATATAATTTCACCTCCGCAAGACATCCCCAAACTCCAAAATGATTCAGGCTAGGCTTACGTCCAGTCCATAACTCAAAAGGAGTCGATGGAACCGATTTAGTAGGAACACGATTTAGAATATAAAGAGCTGTTTTCAAGACTTCACCCCATAGAAAATCAGGTAAATTGGTCCTACTAATCATACTTCGCATCATGTCCATAAGAGTGCGATTTCGCCTTTCAGCCACACCATTTTGTTCAGGACTTCCGTACATAGTAAACTGACCTATTATCCCATAATCTTCTAAGTATTTAGCAAACGGCCCTTTAAGTTGTCCAGCATCACTGTGCCTACCAAAATATTCACCACCACAATCAGATCTGACAAATTTTATAACTTTTCCCAACTGTTTCTCCACTTCAGTCCGAAAAATCTTGAATTTGTCAAGAGACTCGAACTTTTCTTTAATCAAGTATAAGTATCCATATCGGGAAAAGTCGTCAATAAATGTGATGAAATAAAAATTTCTGCATAAGGTAGCCGTGTACGGTCCACTAATATCGGTGTGAATAACCTCCAACAAGTCAGAACTTCGTACGGCGGATTTCTTATTTATCTTAGTCATCTTACCTCTACAACAGTCCATACAAGTCTCTAGATCACTTTTAAGAGTATGAAGGATATCAGCCTTTACAAGCCTTATATTCTTTCTTTGGAGATGTGACCAAGACGTTTATGCCATAATGCATAAGACTATTCCTTAGGTAGAGGACTTTTGGAAACAACCTTTTCAGCTGAATAAGCAACGTACATGTCGTTGAGAGATAAGTTCAATCGATACAATCCATTGGATAAATTGCAACACCCAATCTTATTAGAATCATAAAACATGGAAATAGTATTACTCTTTATCTCAAAAGAGTATCCACACATGTCCAAACAAGACACTGAAACTAAATTCCTCCTAAGAGAAGGTACATAAAAAGTGTTTCTCAACATCATCCTAAAACCAGAATCTAAAATTAAAATGACATCTCCCACGAACTCGACGTCAACTCCAATGTTGTTTCCCACAGTGAGCTTTAATTCATCCTGATTTGGCATCCTTCGGTTTATGAACCCCTGTATGGTAAACGCAACATGATTAGTTGCACCACTATCTAGCCACCAAGAATTGGTTGGGGTTTCAGATAAATTGGATTCACAAACAAACGCCAAAGAATTATTACCTTTAGGCTTATTCTTAGTTCTCTTGGACAACCAAGCCTTAAACTTATTGCAGCATCTCTTCACGTGTCTTCTCTCCCTACAAAAGTAGCAAAGAACACCATCCTTCTTGGTGAATGCTTTCTTAGGACCCAGAGTGTTAGAAGGACCTGCACCTTCAGAATTTTCTTTGTTGTTGAAAGGATCAGCAGCTTCAGAATTGCCTTTGTGGGTATAATTCTTCAACTTCTTATCCTTGTCATTAGCAGAACTAGAAGCATAAAGAGCAATGTGCCCTTTATTTTTCTTCAATTTCTCTTCCTCTGCCACCAACCTTGCAATCAAGTCATTAACAGACCGGGTTTCATCTTGGGAACTATAATTGGTCTTAATAATCCCAAAATCAGGAGGAAGAGTATTTAGAGCTTGATGGACGATGCAAGCAGTAAGAATTTCAACATTGAGAGCTTGAAGCTTTGTCTGCAAATCAACCATCCTCATAACATAATCTCTAACTCCACCTGAACCATCATACTTCATAGTAAAAAATATTTACAGATGTGTCCCTATCTCAGCATTAGGCGACACACGGTTTCTAGCTATCAAAGCTTCCATCATTTGCCTAGCATTGCAGTTTGCAGGCAAACCACTTTTCAAGTGTTCCTAAATGGAACGCTTCATGGACAGCAAGCAAATCCTATTGCTCTTTTCCCATGCAGCAAAATTTGCTTTTGAGCCTCTGTACTCTCGGCGATCGGATCGCCCGGCCGATCGGCATAAGAGCCATATGAACATCTGCCATCTCCATGGCAAACAAAAAATCCTCTCTCCATCTCTTAAAATTCGAACCAGCAAGAACCTCAATAGTGATGGAGTTACCATTTACAGAAAAGGTGATTGAAAACAAGCAATGTATATAATTAGCATCATGTGAGCATTGTGTAACTTGACGCACAAGTACACATCCATAGAGTTATATGCAAAATCACATAATCACCTTTGGGCAGAATACATGACAAGCAGTTGTACACTCTCCACATGATAGCGGTTATGAGAATATATTCCAATTTTCGTGAATTCATCACCTTTGGGCATATGAACCACTAGATCAGTCACTCCTCCACCACATCATCATGTATCCCTCCATGAACTAATACATAATCACCCCCTTTGGGAGTATGACTACACATTAGACCAGGAGACATCCCAATCATTATACGAGACCGAAATTTCTCAAACCCAATTAAGTGTGCCACTTTGGCGGTCACATCTCAATTGAATTATTGAAACTCTCTCATACCAGGGATATAAAATTTACATCTCACATAAACCACACATATGTGATTTTAATCTTAGTGACAAGGGCAGTAAATCACTAAAATCACATATCATGCTAATTACATTACTTCATTCATTAATAAAAATAAAATTTATTATAAATTACTGATGAATAACACTCATAAAGTTCATGTTATAACATACCAGTAACCCAGCACCTGTATTTCCAAAATCACAGAAAAATACAAGAAAAATACGCAAAAATACACTTAAAAAGTATGTATTTAGGGTTCCGTATGCATTTTCACATCCATAAAATCATCAAAAATATAAAATAAATACACCATTATCTAGGAAATCACTATATGAGTTCATTGCTGCCAGCCACGCGCGAGTGTCAAAGGGCCGGTCCAACCGGTTCGGCGAGTGGCGGTCCGACCGGCTCCCGGTTTGACCTTCCGGTCCAGCCACCCGATCCAACCGGTTGACCGGGTCGGGTTGGGTCCTGGGTCGGGTCGGTCTTCATTCGGGTCAGGTCGAGTCCCATAGACGACGTTAGCGTGATGTCAGCGGGTTGAGTCGCACCGATGACGTCAGCGTGACGTCAGTGAGTCGGGTCCCATCGATGACGTTAGCGTGACGTCAGCGGGTCGGGTCGGCGCGGATCGAATCCGAATCCGAATCCGAATCCGAGTCCAGGTCGCTGACGTCAGCGTGACGTCAGCGCCCGCGTGCACCACACGCGCGAGCTGCGCCCCGCGCGTGGGCGCACATCTTCGACACCCGGCGGCACGTGGGGGCGCGTGGGGCCTCCCCCGGCGACGTGCCGCCCACGATTTTGCTTGTCTCGTCGAGCCCAGTTCGAATATCCAATTTTATTTTATTTTTACTGTACTTAAAAATCTCGAAAATCACAAAATTAAGGCAAATTACTATGCGTTCGAGTTCTAAGGTTATGGAGGCTCTGATACCACATGTTAGATGCAAATTATGCAATCCTTATATTACCACAACCAGAACAAGAACATGCATAATTAAGAAGAAAGATTAACGCACCTATTTTGGAATCCATCATTCTTGAAGCGGAAGCAGAAACACAATGTTTCACACGCAAGTCCTTCTCCTCTATTGCCCTCTGTATCACCGGCTCAATGAGACGGCCCCTCACCCTTAGCGTTAGGTTAACGCCCTTATGTGAGGATATGTGTGAAGAATTAGGGTTAGAGGAGAGACTTAGCGCTATTTATAGAGTTTCAGCTAGGCTCCCTCATTACGGGCCAAGCTCAACTCGGCCCACACTAGCCAGCCTCATATTAAACTAATTAAGAAACCTTCTATCTCACCTTAGACCAATTCTCGTAAAACGGTAACCGTTCAACGGTAAATTACAATATCAATTAATGTAGTCTACATTAGGAAAACTTTTACAGGTCGGAGATCTAGTATCGGTTGGCAACAATAGCAAGATTACTTGGGAAAAGAATTTTGCAAGAAAAAGATTACAGGAGCTTTGGATTGAGAAAGGGAGATGGACAAGCTTCATGAGCTACCTTTTTCAGACTCTTCGGTCTTCGGAAACATCGAGGCTGTGTCCGTTCAGTAACTCAGCTTTCAGTAACTTTTCTCTCGACCGGTATTTTTTTCGACTAGCATATGACAAGACATGCAGTCTTCAATGATGTGTAAGTTTTAAGATAACAACTGTGAGAGAGAGAGAGAACGACAGCGAGAGTCTTCAGGCATTAAAAAAGGAAAGAAATTAATCTTTATTTATTTCATAAAAAATAAATAATTTGAAGAATATTTTTTAAAAATGATCACTTATATCATTTTAAATAATTAATCAATAAAAAATATTTTATTATTGATAATAGTTTATACTTAAATATTTTCGTGAATACTGAAAAGGTTTTGTTCATTTATTTTTATAAGTGATATAAGCGTTTTCCTTTAAATTTTTTTTTGCAAAACGTACATTTTCCATAAAACAAATGACATTTATCGGAATGGCACAAAGGAAGGCAAAATGGTGACCCATCATGATCATGCTATTGCCCTCTTCATAGTTTCACTTTGTTATCATATGCTCTTTTAGGCTTCCCATCCCAAAAATTTGCCAAGCTAACTACACATACTTGCAAATTCCTCTTTTAGTACGGCTGCGGTAAATACGCATCCGGTATTCAATGCTTTCTTTTCTTTTTAGGATCCATGCCTTTGTTAATGACCTGCTTAAAGTTTGTGTGGTGTCGGTCCAGATGCGCGACTGAATCATGTTTGTTCTCCAAACGGCAACACGTGTCACTTTATCCGCTTCTTCTTCCTAGGTATTTCCCCCTCGAGGAGAGGGAAAAGTTGAAACTTTATGCTACTCTCGAGAAAAGCGACCCATATCCTAAGTAGCATTGACACGTAATATGGACACGTGACACGACACGCCGATACGTCATTTTTCAAAAATAGATAATTCCGATACGTTGTGACACGTTATATATTAAATGAATATTTTTATTTTTAATTAATTTGATTCGAATTCATAAATAAATAAATAATAAAAAAGAGCTTATAATGAATTTACAGTAATAATATTAATAAATCTATTTATAGGAAATTTGAAAGGTATATCTAGAGTTAATGTGTACCCATATTTGAAAACATGTTTCTAATTTTAATAAAAATTATTAATGAAACTAACGACTAACAAAAGATTAGAATCAATTTATTTATATAAATATATTATATTCTATAACGATTAAAATTTATTATTATTTAATATTCAGTATTTTAATTTTTTGAAATCACTTTTTTTCTAACAAAAAAGAAGTCCCCCTCAAAAAAAAAAAAAAAAAAAAACCACCGCCCCCAAACCCCCTCTCTACCACGCACCAAAACCTCCCATACAAAAACCGCCATCCCTCCCCTTCCCTGACACAAAAACCCCCTCACGAAACCACCATCCCCCAAAATTCCCCCTCTTCCGCCCCAAGTTTCTCCCCCTCGTTTCTTTCCCATCACCCATCAAGTCTTGTCATTTTCCTAAAATTTAAAATCATCCTCTCAACCATCCCTCCGCACTAGAATCTCCATTTTAATTTTTGTTTTCATCTACTCTTGTTAAAAGTTAAAACTCTCCTCTGCGGTCACCTCTTCTTTCTCCTTGCCCGATTCTTTTCATCTTGATCTCTGCTCTCTCTCTCGGTTACCTTGTTGCAAACGCTTGCCGCTGTGCCTGTGGCCCTCCCTCCTTTGCAGCTGCAACCGCAGCCTTTGGTCCTCCATCGCGCATTGCAATCGTGGCCCTCCTCCTTACAGTTGTGGCCACGTCGTCGCCTCCGCAGCCTCGCCTCTACTCCCTCGCTCTTGCATCCACCTTCCATCTCCTTCTTTAACAATTTTCTTTACCTTTGCACTTGCAGACCCGCCCCTGAAACCACCACGCTTCTCACAATTTCCGGACATGTGAGTCGAAGCGTGTCGGAAAGAGTTGATTGCGTGTCGGATTTTTCAACATGCATTGACCACGTGTCCAACACGACACGGAAGCTCCTAAAACGTGTCTGTGCATCATAGCCCATACCACTCCGACCCCACATATAATTTTTTTTGAAACACCCTCTTCCCTCTCTCTGCGTTTGTTCTCCATTATTGGCATAAAGTATTTCTTTTCTTTGTCCACTTCTCATATCACGACGCTGCTTCTCTGTTCTCTCTCTCCCCCCTCTTTGCGATTCCGCTCCACTCCTCTTTGTGCTCTGCTTTCTTCATGACTCCGCTATTCTCTCTAATCGTCCACAAATCATGCCGCCCCGTCGGCCTCCGCCTCCGCTGCCTCCAACAAAAAGCTCCTCCTCTAGTCTCGTTCCCCAAAGCTGCCGCCATCATGAACAACACATAGGAGAACTCCAACATGGTTGATCTTGTTGGATGAAATCTCTTAAAGTATTTTGAAGTTGACAAAACATTTTTATCAGTCTAGTCTGAAGACTTACAGACTCTATTGACAAAGTCTGAAGATCAAAGTCTGAAGCTAGCAAGACTCAAGACTTATATTTCAAAGTCTACTCACATGGACAAGTTTCCGGACGACGTTTATTCTGATCTTATATGATCTTTATTCTAACGACTAGTGGATATCTTTCTACCGGATTCAGCACTAAACGATCTTACTTTCATATGGAATATGTTTAGATTCTCTAAAGATTTCGCAACTTATATTTGGAAGGATCTACTTATGGAAACCGAGATCCCGATTGTATGGGCGAAAGGATTGATGGACTATCAACACTTACCTTAAAGAGCTCGAGATCTCTCTAATTGATTCTGTCCAACGGGTTGATTGGAAGAACTTCTTTGGAAGGTGCCAACGGTATTGAAGGCATGAAGAAATATATAAGAGAGATGCTCTAGTTGTTGAAGGGTGCGGATAGAAGAATTCCAAAGTCTGAATCTCCTTTTCTATTTTACGATATCATTCTTTGAGCGTTACATGTAATCAAAAGAGAGATCATATTGTAGTGAGACCTTGAGGAAGTGTAGTAGAGTAATCTACACCGTGGACTCAAGAGCGTGAGACTGTAATCACTCTTATTGATTCTTAGTGAAATCCAGCCCAGTAAGGGCTGTCCGTGCGGGAGAGTGGACGTAGGCTTGATCTAAGCCGAACCACTATAAATCTGGAGTCTTGATTCTCTATCCCTAATCCTTTATATCGTTAACTGTTTTCATTTGCTGCAATTGTTGATTTTAAATTACTTATATCTCATTCGGTTTAATTTATTAAAATCGCTTTAAACACCTATTCACCCCCCTCTAGATGCTAATTCTAGTCCTAACAATTGGTATCGAGCTTGTGTACTTGTTTATAAGAAGTGTCTTTACTTCTAAGTAAAAGATCTATGGCTAGTATGTTGCCTACGGGGGTTGGTTGAAGGTCAAAGCAATACCACCTCCATAGTTTGATGGAAAAGATTATAGCATATGGAAAAATAAGATGAAGGCATTCCTAAGATCGAAAGATCCTTTGGAATGGGAAGTGGTTGATAAAGGAATCATTCCCGCGCCGCATCGAATCGAGAGAGAGGAAAAGAACCCGCTGTTCCTACTCTTTTGACTCAAGAAGAAATCACCAAGAGACAGGACTCTCGACGCCAAAGCTATTTACTCTTTATATTGTGCTTTATCCCCTACTGAATATAATAGAATATCTTCTTGTGATACAACAAAAGAAGTATGGGATAGGCTTCACATTACCTATGAATGAACTGATCGTGTGAAAGAAACAAGGATCAACATTCTCTTGGGACAATATGAAGTCTTTAAGATGAGATCGGGAGAATCAATAACTCGACATGTTTAGTCGCTTTACTGAAAATTGTGAATGGTCTTGAATATCGTGGACATCCAATCTCGGGACATATGAAGGTCAACAAACTCCTTCGAGGACTCTCAAAAGACGGAATTATATAAAAACCTCAATAAGAGAGACACAGAGGATTGCTCCACTTTCTGTAGACGAATTGGTTGGGACTCTTCAATCCTATGAAGTAGAACAGACCAACGAAGAGGAAGACTCAAAAGGTAAGAAATCTATTGCCTTAAAGTCTAATGACTATTCCGATGTTACGTACTCGAAGAAGATCTAGATGATGAAGAACTGGCACTTATGATAAAGAGATTCGAAAGTTGAACAGAAAAGGAAGGAAATTCAATTGGAAGAAACAAAATTCTCAAAGGTTTCAAAACAGTCAACGAGAGGAAGATGATACGAATAAAGAAGTGACTTGCTTTGAATGCAAGAAAAGGGACACATCGACCCAACTCCTCCTCCGCTTAAAGAAGAGAAAAGGGAAGACTCGAGAAAAACAGAAGGCACTCAAAGCGAGACTTGGAGTGATACTGAATGTGAAGATAGTGACGATGATTATGCCAATATCTGTTTAATGGCAAAATCGGACTCGGACTCGTGACCTTGATTCGGATACGTACTCGGACGGTGAACTCGAGGTTAGTAACTTGAAAATTCCTGTTAAAGTTTCTAAATATATTGATGAACTTTGTCTTAGTCTGAAAACCTCTCTTAAGAGGATCTCCGAATTGAAAAGGGAAATTCTACATTGAAACAACAGATAAACTTATGAAAGAAAAGTTTGAAAAATTGGAAAAAAGATTTTGCTGTTGTGAAAGAAAACTCAGACAGTATTTCAAATGAAAATAATCTTTTGAAAAATGATATCACTAACATATCAAAGAGATTTTCAAATGGTTATGAAAAGCTGGATAAGATTCTTTCGATACAAAGACCATATTTTGATAAGTTAGGTCTTGGTATGACTTCTGAAACTATTCCACTGATTGATTTTCCGAAGGTAAAAGAAAGAATTAAACAAAGACCAGCTAGAATTGTTTACAAGAATCATTTCGGAAAGTTTTTGTAAAACCCGTTGGTAGAAATGCTCGAGATGTTCCAAGTGTAAAAGCTTAGAACACTTTGAGAAAGAATGTCCTTTGGTTTGGAGACCTGTTAAAAAGAGCTGGGCTAAGACTGTCTATTGTTCTAACACTTCTGGACCCAAGATGGTATGGGTACCAAAAAGAGCTTGATTTCTGTTAATTGCAGGTTACTATAAAAAAGAAGATAAAATGGTATCTTGATAGTGGCTGCTCAAGACATATGACAGGAGACTCAAGCTGCTTCATAAAACTTATCCAGATAGACGGAGGAAAAGTTTCCTTTGGTGGTAACAACAAAGGAAAGATTACTGGTCGAGGAACAAAGTGAAGATTGGAAGTTTGTCTATCAATAATGTTTCCTTAGTTGAAGGATTAAATTACAACCCGCTTAGCATAAGTCGGTTGTGTGATTCTGGTTTCAAGATCAACTTTCGAAGAAACGTGCTCGAATCGGTAAAGACTTTACTCAATCTTTTACTGGTCGAAGACATGGAAATATCTATCTTCCGGATGTGAATCAAGAAAGATCACAAAGTGCTTAATATCGCACAAGATGAAGCAAATCTATGGCACAAAAAGCTAGGCCATATCAATATGAAGCAAATCAACAAGATCTCTACAAAGAAACTTGTTCGAGGATTGCCTATTCTGAATTATTCAAAGTCTGATCTATGTACACCATGCGTACTGGGTAAACAGGTTAGAAATTCTTACAAATCAATAAATAAAGTTTCCACTAATCATGTATTGCAGCTTCTGCATATGGATTTGTTTGGTCCTACCAGAACGAAAAGCATTGGTGGTAAAAGATTCTGTCTGTAATAGTGGATGATTATTCACGATTCACTTGGGTCTACTTTCTCACAAGTAAGTCGAGACTTTCTCTCTTTTTTCAAAATTTGCTAAAAGGTGCAGAATGAGAAATGTCACACTATCTCAAGCATTCGTACGACCATGGAGGTGAGTTTGAAAATCAAGACTTTGCTAATTTTTGTGATGAATTTGGTTTTCAACACAAATTCTCTTCTCCATATACACCAGAACAGAATGGGGTTGTGGAAAGGAAGAATAGGTCTTTACAAGAAATGGTAAGAACACTTTTAATTGGAAATCAAATTTCTTCAAGGTTTTGGGCAGAGGCTGTTTCAACTGCTTGCTATATTATAAACCGAGTGTTTTTAAGGCCAATTCTTGAGAAAACTCCTTATGAAATTTTTAAAGGGAAGAAACCAATAGTTTCTTATTTTCAAATATTTGGTTGCAAATGTTTTATTCTAAAGAATGCAAATGATCGTGTTGGTAAGTTTGAAGAAAAATCAGATGAAGGATTCTTTCTTGGATACTCTACTACAAGCAAAGCTTTTAGAGTGTTCAACAAAAGACTCGATTGTAGAAGAGTCAATGAGTGTCAAATTTCAAGACTCTCCACAAGTTCAAGGCGATCTGATTGAAGATTCGAATCGCTCCAGGACAATGCTAGATCTAACTCCACCGAAGGTTACTAAATCAAATCAGACAACAAGCTACCGATGAAGAACCTACTCAAGAAGAAGATCAACAATCTATCGAGTGAACAAGAATCGGAAGCACAAGTCTAGTCATCCTGAAGAACTCATTATTGGGAACATTAATGAGGGAATTCGAACAAGATCCAAAAGGCAAGAAGAGTCTAGTGCCGTTGCTCTTATTTCTGAAATAGAACCCAAAAATATTGAAGAAGCTTTAGCTGATGAAAGCTGGATTGAAGCAATGCAAGAAGAGCTCAGACAATTCAGTATTAACGACGTATGGGAATTAACTCCCAAACCAAAAGGTAAATCAGTTATTGGAGCTAAATGGGTTTTCAGAACAAAGTTGACGAAAAGGCAAAGTAACGAGAAACAAAGCAAGACTCGTAGCTAAAGGATACACGCAAGAAGAAGGGATAGACTATGATGAGACTTACGCTCCAAGTAGCAAGGTTAGAGGCAATCGAGATTACTAATTGCTTTTGCTTGCTATAAGAATTTCAGGTTGTTTCAAATGGATGTCAAAAGCGCATTCCCCGAATGGATTTATTCAAGAAGAAGTCTACGTAGAACAACCTCCTGGATTTGAAGATTAAAAAAACCAGACTCGTATTCAGACTGAAGAAAGCTTTATATGGACTAAAACAAGCTCCTCGAGCTTGGTATGAAAGGCTAAGTAATTCTTAATTCATAGTGGCTTTTCTAAAGGAAAAGTAGACACTACTTTGTTCATTAAAAAGGAAGGTAAAAGCTTTCTACTTGTTCAGATTTATGTTGATGACATCATATTCGGATCATCTAATGAGACTTTGTGCAAGAAATTTTCTAAGTCTATGCAGGATGAATTCGAGATGAGCATGATGGGTGAACTATCCTTTTTCCTTGATCTACAAGTCAAACAACTAAAGGAGGGAATATTCATTCATCAAGAGAAATATGCAAAAGAACTTGTCAAAAAATTCGGTTTGGAAAATTGCAAAAAGACTGACATACCAATGTCAAGTTCCTTGAAGATAGACAAAGACGAAGCGGGAAGAAAATTGACCAAAAATTATACAGGAGTATCATTGGTTCACTTCTCTATCTTACCGCATCTAGACCTGACATATTATTTAGTGTTTGCATATGTGCTAGGTTTCAATCTGATCCTAGAGAATCTCACTTAAGTGCTGTTAAACGTATTATTAAATATGTTGCTACTACTGCTAAGATCGGTCTTTGGTATCCAAAAGAAGGAGACTTTACATTTCTTGGCTATTCAGACGCAGATCTTGCAGGTTGTAGAGTTGAAAGAAAAAGCACTTCAGGTACTTGTCAATTGCTTGGAAACAGGGCAGTATCTTGGTTTTCAAGGAAACAAAGTACTGTGGCTCTTTCAACGGCTGAAGCAGAATACGTAGCTCTTGGAAGTTGCTGTTCTCAAATATTGTGGATAAAACAACAACTGCAAGACTTTGGCATTGAAGACTCTTGCACGTAAATAAGATGTGACAACACCAAAGGCAATCAATCTTACAAAGAATCCTATCCTACATTCAAGAGCAAAACATATTGAGATTCGACATCACTTTATAAGAGATCATGTTCAGAACAAAGAGGTCTTGATACAGTTCATAGACTCAAAGAATCAACTGCGTACATCTTCACAAAGCCACTTGAGAAAAGCTTGTTTGAGTCTATTCGCTCAAGACTCAATATTTTATCTCTTGAAGAATGCTGAAGCTCAGACTCAGTAACTAAAGTCTGACAGAGCATCAGACTCAAAAGTTAAAAGACTGAGAATACGAATCGACACGACTGTAAGTTCAATTACTTAAACTGTCTTATTGATAAGGTAAGGTTATCTGTCTATTTTAAGGCGGTTATATTTAAAGAGAGTGGTTATCGATTTATTAAGGCAGTTATTTTTCAAAAAGGAAATTTTAAGATTTCCAAAATATACGACGCTTGGTTTATCCCCCGTACCTGTTATCCTTTATACACATCTTCTCCTTCATTTTCACTTTATTCAGAAACCCTAGATCAAAAGCTTTTCACTGCTCTGTATTTTTTTCTCTCCAAAACTTCTTCGTTTCAAAGTTCTCAACTTTCTTGCGACACAAGTGAGAAAGTCTCTCCAAAGAAAGCACAATGTCGTATCAAAGGAAGTCATCCATAATAGCAAACAGGGACCACAGGGATCCGTGAGGGGCCTACGCACTTTGATCTCACTGAGGAAAGCGACATTCCTACTGAGCAAACTCCTCAACGATCTCAACAGCGGTCATCCCCAACTAGACCTCAAGGATAGGGCCCTCAAGATGCAAAAACAGTTTATGAAGATATCGAACCAGTAAGAACTCTTAAGCCTGCCTTTGTTTACAAGCTTTACTTTGTATTAAAGGAAGGTGGTTCTGCTATGACTTTCGTGGATGAGTTTCTGAAAGAGAAGGGTTATAGAAACGAGACGCACTTTCTTACTGTCATGGAAAGGTCTGGAGTTGTGCCTGAGGGAACGGCTGCAAAAGCATTTGCAAATTTCCCTAGTGACCCTAGGTTTGGTAGTATGAATCAGCCTGAGGGAAAGGATGATGATGAAAAGATGTTCATACACTTTAAACCATGGATGGGTGTGGCTGCAAACCTTCGAGGGAAGAAGGATGAATTGTTCCGCCGTACGGACACAGAAGAAGTATGAAAATTGCTGAAGCGTGGGGTGATGAACCCACGGACCGTGGATTTCGATTTTCCGGGACTTGTTGAGCATAAATCTGCGAGTGAAATTCGAAAACTCCAACTTTATCAGCTTCCGCACGACTCGTGACACATCACATTCTGAATTAACGGCGTATTTCTACTCCAATCTCGCCATTGATGCAAACAGCTTTACTTTCAGCGTGAGGGATAAAGAGTATGTCGTTGATAAGGACATTTTGGCTGATGTGCTTGGTGTGGAAAGAGGGGCTTTCCAATCAATCAGTGTGTCTGTAAGCCATGCTACTCTTGAACTAGCAAAGGACAGAATTGCAGAAGGTTGACTCTCCTACTCCAGAATGAATGCAACAAATACTTTGCTGCACAAGATTGTGATCAACTGTCTAAGACCCAAATCGACATCCAAGACATGTATCGATTTCTCGCTAAGTTGATGTTTGCCATCAAGACTGGTGTAAACTTCTCTTTGCCGCATACCATCATATTTCACATGTATAGATGCATGGCAAAGGACAAAGGAAAACTTCCTTATGCTGCTCTCATTACTCGTCTCTTCGACATCTAAACATTCAACCTCCTCATATTCTCACAAAGAAGACTATTGATAAAATGGTCATCGGGTTGAGGATGATTACCAAGATGCGTCCGAAAGAGCTTAGCAAGAAGCTGGAGCAATTCAAGGAAAAGACTCCTATCAAGCCGGACACTGACTCATCGCAGCCAAAAGGAAAAGGGAAAGAACCCGTGGTTAGTTCTACCAAGAAGAGAAGGGCAATCATCCTGGAAGATGAAGATGATGAGGATGCTATACCCATCTCTACTCTTATTTCTCATTTGCTGCATCTATTCCAACTGTTCCAGAACATCAAGTTGCAGAGAAAGAGAAAGAGAAAGAGGAAGAGAAAGAAGAAGAGAAAGAGGAAGAGAAAGAAGAAGAGAAGACAGAGGAAGAAAGAGAGAAAGAGGAAGAAGGGAAAGAAGAACAAGCAGATGAACCAGAAAGAACAGATTCTCCAGCAGAAAAGGAGGATCTACAACAGCCTGTCACTGAGGAAACTCCTCGAAAGAAAGTTCTTTTCTCCTCCGTAAGACATGGAAACAGGGGGAGATAAAGAAAGAGAACACACACCTCTTCTGCTGACTTTTAGAGAAGAGGATGCACAAACAGGTGTTAGTCGATCACCTCTTGATGCTGAGGATATTCATGCTGCACAGTTTCTTGAAGGAGAGGCATCATCTCCACACACTGAACTTCCTGCTGACATTCATACTGGCTTGACTACACCTTCAGACCGAGCTGAAACAAGCACTCAGACCGATAACTCGAGATTTTCAAAGGCTGCTTGAGATCATCTTGGAACTTAAAGGTCAAATTTATGCCATGGGATATGAATTTCAGACCTTGCAGAATGAAAATCATGCAATGTTCATCACTTTGCATGATCAGCTTAAAGATGTTCAACGTCGATTCGATACCGCAAAGGGCACTACTCTCACCCAAGTACAGGGAAGATTTGAGGAAGTTGGAAGACACCGTCAAGTCTATGGAGGACTTTCAACTTGTTCGCATTCCTCGAGCTCCTTGATTTTTAATGCCGACAAAAAGGGGGAGAAGACTTTGCAGATTTTTGATTTTCTTTTTCTCAAAACCAAACCAAACCAAATCTTATCTTTTTTATATTTTTTGTTGCTATCTTGACTTTGACTTGAGTTTTTAAACGTGTGCAGTTTTTGAATGTGTGCTCACTATGGCAATACTTTAAGCTTTGTAAATTAGATAGTACTGTCTCGTTATGACTAATGAGGTTTCGGTGAATGCAGATCTCGTGTACAGGGAAAGTCTCGTACAGATAACTTCTACTATCTTATTTAATCTTTTATGATGCTTGCTTAAAAGTTGTATTGCAGGGCGATAATATTCAAATCTGCAGGAAAGTTTTGTCACCATAAAAAGGGGGAGATTGTTGGATGAAATCTCTTAAAGTATTTTGAAGTTGACAAAACATTTTTATCAGTCCTAGTCTCGAAGACTTACGTTCTATTGACAAAGTCTGAAGATCAAAGTCTGAAGATCAAAGTCTGAAGATCAAAGTCCAAGCTAGCAAGACTCAAGACTTATATTTCAAAGTCTACTCACATGGACAATTTCCGGACGACGTTTATTCTGATCTTATATGATCTTTATTCTAACGACTAGTGGATATCTTTCTACCGGATTCAGCACTAAATGATCTTACTTTCATATGGAATATGTTTAGATTCTCTAAAGATTTCGCAACTTATATTTGGAAGGATCTACTTATGGAAACCGAGATCCTGATTGTATGGGCGAGCATGATTGATGGGCTATCAACACTTACCTTAAAGAGCTCGAGATCTCTCTAATTGATTCTGTCCAACGGGTTGATTGGAAGAACTTCTTTGGAAGGTGCCAACGGTATTGAAGGCATGAAGAAGTATATAAGAGAGATGCTCTAGTTGTTGAAGGGTGCGGATAGAAGAATTCCAAAGTCTGAATCTCCTTTTCTATTTTACGATATCATTCTTTGAGCGTTACATGTAATCAAAAGAGAGATCATATTGTAGTGAGACCTTGAGGAAGTGTAGTAGAGTAATCTACACTGTGGACTCAAGAGCATGAGACTGTAATCACTCTTATTGATTCTTAGTGAAATCCAAATGAAGGGCTGTCCGTGCGGGAGAGTGGACGTAGGCTTGATCTAAGCCGAACCACTATAAATCTGAGTCTTGATTCTCTATCCCTAATCCTTTATATCGTTAACTGTTTTCATTTGCTGCAGTTGTTGATTTTAAATTACTTATATCTCATTCGGTTTAATTTATTAAAATTGCTTTAAACACCTATTCACCCCCCTCTAGGTGCTAATTCTAGTCCTAACAGATCTCACTACTCATAACTCGCCAGCTCACTGGACTCTGGTTTCGCTGATCTTGTCTTCTTATTTTGAGCTTATAATGTGACTGCTTTCCCTCAGTTTGCGTAGCTCTCAACGACAAAAATCGAGCTAACCTTGTTAATGCTCTCAATGAGCGTGTATTTCAAAAGAGTCGTTCATTGAGCTAAATCCAGATTCTTGTTCCGAAAAATCTTCTATTCCCCAGCAGCTCATCATATTTATGCTTAACATTGCGAAACCAAGTACTACTAGCTGAAAATTGACCAATGCTACGGCCATGACAACAAGCTGAACACGTGGAAGGCAATGTTTCTACAGAATCCATAGCCAAAGAGCGTTAGAATTCAAGCGACTCAAAGATGATCTGAGGTAGATCAAAGACAAGAATTTGGATTTAGCTCAACGAACGAATCTTTTGAAATATGCACTCATTGAAAGCATTAACAGGATCAGCTCAATTTTCGTCGTTGAGAGTCATATCTAAGCTCAAAACAAGAAGACAAGATCAACAAAACCAAAGTCCCGCGAACTTTTAGCGTGACCTAACCTACCGGCTAGCTTTTAGGAATTTTTAGTACAATTGACCCATGGTTGATTATTTTCGAGCCACATTGTACATCTTCGACTCATTGGCGACGCTCAGTTGTCGTGAAAATCTCAAGGTTTCAAATACGGGCACATGGTACCAAAACGACAGAAAAATCGGTCTAGTGCCGTTCGACCTAAATTTTGCAATCAGGTGGAATCACCCACACACTAATCACATACCTCTGTCAAATCGACTTATCTCCGATCTCTAATCGAATTTTAACTGTACCGTAATGTCCTTTGCAGATTAGCACGATCGAGCAGTCGATTTCTAGTTGAATTCTCAAGTCTATTGCGTTTAGATTCCTCAACAGCTTCACCTGATAAACTAGTTATGCTGTGAGTGATCAGGTTAGGGAAAAGAACTATAGGCACGTTGATGAAAAGCCCCACTTATATCATCGAAAACAGACTTTAAAATTAGGCTGTCACAGACTATCCCTGTGTTTGTTTGTTGACCGGGGTTTATTTAATTTGCTTCCGCATGTGCTTAATTGAAAGATAAAAAGGATGGGTCGGCAACACGTCCTAGGACGTCACAATTTTATAAATCGATCGCCGAGGGATGTGCGCGTGCTCAGGGTTCGGTACATGACACTCCCCTACAAGTATTGATGTTAGTTCCGAACGTCCCAAACATCCAATCTCGGTTTGGCTGCTCAAAAGGCAAGAACCGCCCTGCAAATTCATTTTTGATGAGCTATTTTGTCGAAAACATTATCCTCGTGTTATGTGAGTCTGATTTCTTTCTATCATACTCATTTCCCCGAACATAATGATCCCAAAACTGTGAAGTACCCTAGAACAATTGCACATACAAGACTTCGTAATGTGATATATGAGATGATATTTTTAAACAAGTTCAGATGATTTTGCTAAGAAACAAATGACTTATATTAACTATAAATAGATGCTTGCTTACACAAAAGGAGGAAAATTAACTATCATTCTACTCTTACAAAAAGAAAACATTTAGACTATGCATCTTCCAAGCTTTATAACTAACTAATCGACATATTACTGCCAAACACAGAAACCAGAAAAGGTCAACACACGACAGTAACTCGATCGGAAACTTGCAACCTCCTGAATGCGGTCTAAAAGTTCCTGCCATTTAGACTGCATCTTTCAAGTTTATAACTAACTAATCGACATATTACTACCAAACACAGAAGCCAGAAAAGGTGAATACACGACAGTAACTATCATTTTACTCTTACAAAAATAAAACATTTAAACTATGCATCTTCCAAGTTTTATAACTAACTAATCGACATATTACTGCCAAACACAGAAGCCAGAAAAGGTGAACACACGATAGTAACTCGATCGGAAACTTGCAACCTCCCGAATGCGGTCTAAAAGTTCCTGCCATCGAGATCACAGAGTTGTTCTAAGGTGACTCCAAAGAACGGCAAAATCGGTGGTGCTAGAACTCGAAGCTCCCATGAGACCTGTGTCATGGTCGGTCGAAATTGAGGATTGGTCCGCAAGCACGCGAGTGCTAGTGCCGTAGCATAGATTATGTTTTGCGCATGCCAATTTGTTGGAGGCGAGAGGCGTTGGTCCAGCACATCCTTTAATGGGGTTTGCGACTTGGATTGAGTCGATGAAAATAACAACGAGACATAATCTCCTGGATGCTTTCCCATGATTATCTCTAGTGCTACTACTCCAAAGCTATATACATCACATTTTTCGGTCGGAATGTTGGTATAAGCTAGCTCTGCAATTGAAGAATTCAAAGTCCATTGATAATCTTGTTAGTTGTAATTAAAGACTTGGACGTTTGCTTTCACATAATTAAGGAATTTCCAATGACAATATGAGTTACAATAGTGAATTAATATGCTTCTACAAAGAACATCACCTGGAGCGATGTATCCGATGGTGCCAGCAATAGCGGTCCAGTTGGTGGAATCTTGCCTCAATAATCTCGCGGTGCCAAAGTCTGAAACATGAGCCTCATAATCAGCATCCAACAAGATGTTGTTGCTGGTCAAGTCTCGATGGATTAATGGAGGAAAACAATCGTGATGCATATACGACAATGCATCTGCAACTGCTCGAACCATGTTTATCCTTTTGTCCCAGCCAAATTCTGATGCTCTTTCATCATCATTCAAAATTGTTCTCAAGCTCCCTCTTTCAATGTACTCGTACACCAGAAAACAATGTCGTGCATGAGAGCAGAACCCGTAAAGCTTCACGATGTTGCGGTGGCGAATACTTTGTAAGGCTTCAATTTCCCTTTCAAAAGGAACGATGTTGATGGTCTCATCTTCTGGGGACGATGAAATTTTCTTGACTGCAACAATTTGACCTGTGGGTAGATCGGCTCTGTAAACAATGCCATAGGCCCCTTCTCCCAAATAGTACTTGGAGTCAAATCCTTCTGTCGCCTCCATGATTTGCTCATATAAAATTTTGCCATCAAAACTCAAAATGTGCAAGAAATCTGAAATATTAGTCCCTATCAATGCATTCCTCTCTCTCTTGAGAATCTTTCTTTGACGGCAAATGATGATTATGAGGATGATCAAGAAGGAAGAGAGAACAAGCAATCCCAAGAATGAGAGAACGAGGATAATCAAAATTCTAGCTCCCCTGTGTTGATTGTGTTTCTTGCTCGTGGGAGAAATATTGCATTTCTGTAATCCAGCCACGTTCCCACATAGCCCCTTGTTATGCTGAACTGCCTCAAATGGAGCCTCCTTAAAAGCTTTGACATCTGGGAGAGAACCTTCCAACTCATTAAAGGACACATCAACAAAAGTTAATGCCCATAAGTCAGCAAAACTATGTGGGATGGAACCAGAGAGGCCATTGTGGGAGACGTTTAGGATTTCTAGGACTCTCAATTTTCCTAGATTTGGTGGTATTATTCCAGTCAATAGATTCTGACTCAAATCAAGAATGCTTAGGAATGGCGCATTGCCTATCTCAGGAGGAATGCTTCTCTCGATTTTATTATGGCTTAAGTTCAAGCTCAGCAAGTTGGTGCATAGGCTGAGCTGTGGTGGAATGGCTCCACTCAAATTGTTTGATGCTAGATTGAGATGTTCTAGTTGAGATAAAAGTCCAATTTGACAGGGAATATCACCTGTGATCCCATTGTTGTTAAGGATAAGATCTAGCAGTAGGTGCAAGCTTCCCAATTCCCTTGGAATCTTTCCACATAGATGATTTGCAGAAAGGTCAAGTATCTGTAATTGAGCCATCCTTCCAAATATTGGGGGTATCTCACCGGAAATGTTATTGTTTGATATCCTTAAGCTCGTCAAATTATGGCAATGTTCCCATTTCCATGAAAGTTCACCATACAAATAATTGTGGCTCAAGTTCATGAAATTTAGCTGTGGATATACTCCAAAAGCTTCTGTTATATTATCAGTAAGTTTGTTTCCTTCGAGCCTCAATCTAATTAATGAAGTGCAATTCCTCAAGCTTTTAGGGATATGACCTGTGAAATGATTATTCATCACAGAGAAATATTGCAATAATTCCCCAAGACATATATTTTCCGGTAGCTGCCCCTCGAATTCATTATTAGAGAGATCCAAAACACTCAAATGAGTGATCTTATTAATTTCAAGAGGCAAGGAACCGAGAAAGTTGTTATCTCTAAGGTATAACTCAGTTAAATTGGCCATGCTTCCAATTGATGCAGGGATTGAACCAGTCAAAGTATTATTATCCAAAGCTAATTTTACAAGAGATGTTAGTTTCCCTATCTCTACAGGAATCAAACCGACAAGATGATTTGAGGATATGTATAAGAGATTCAGATTGCTCAAATTCTGAATAAATGAAGGGATATGCCCGACCAGCTGATTATTAGAAAAATCTAGTTTAATAAGATCGGTTAGCCTTCCAATATCTGAAGGTATGGATCCCGAAAATTGGTTTTCGTCAAGATAGAGAACATGTAGACTACTTAGGTTTCCAAGTGAACCAGGGATACGCCCGACCAACTTATTATCAGAAAAAGCTAATTCATTAAGATCGGTTAACTTCCCAATCTCTGAATGTATGGATCCCGAAAATTGGTTTCCATTGAGATAGAGAACATTTAGACTACTTAGGTTTCCTAGTGAACCGGGGATATGCCCGACCAACTTATTATCAGAAAATTCTAATTCAACAAGATCGGTTAACCTCCCAATCTCTGAAGGTATGGATCCTGAAAGTTGGTTCCCCCATAAGTAAAGAAACTTCAATCTTCTTAGGTCACCTATCTCTCTCGGAATGGGATCACAAAGGTCATTCTTTGCTAAGCTCAAATCGCTTAAGTAGCCTAATTTTCCAAGAGAAGGAGGAATGGATCCTGAAAATTGGTTTCCGTCAAGATGGAGAACATTTAGACTACTTAGGTTTCCTAGTGAACCAGGGATATGCCCGACCAACTTATTATCAGAAAAATATAATTCAATAAGATTGGTTAACCTCCCAATCTCTGAATCTATAGGACCATAGATTGAGTTGCTGGAAAAGTCAAGACTAACCACCTTGGTTAAGCGTGAGAAATTGAGACTATTTAAAGTTCCTTTCAGGCCAAGATTAGAAAGATTAAGACGGGCAACGAATCCGTAGTCGTTGCAAGTGACACCCATGAAGTGGCAAGAGTTGTTACCATGCCATGAAGACAGGAGAGATTGGTTGTGGTCTTCGAGACTAGATTTCCATTTTAGGAGAGCCTGTGCTTCATCCGTGTGGTTGGTCGCATTTGGAGTGAAAGAAATGGAGGAAGCAGAAACGACTATGCCATGAAATGGAGTGGAAACAAAGATGGTGATGTTGTTTACGAAGAAGAGCGAGTAGAAGAAGAAGAAGACTCCTAAAGAAGACAGCTTCCATAGAAATAAGGGAGACGCCATGATTTTGGGGTGGTTTTGACGATGTGAGATTGTTCAGGTTCGCATGTTCTCAACAACACGATAGGTAAGATATTTATAGATGGCTAATCATTATTAGATGGAGCCTCAATCATGGACAATGCATGTATCGCTGTCGTTTTGAAACAGTTAGATATGGGGTGCTTGTCACGTATGTCTAGAATTCATCTTAACCACACAGCCTCTATCCTTTTTTTAATGCAATCCGCTTTAATGGGTTGTGCGATCCACCATTTCGTATGTGAAGTTTTGCTTTTCTCGAGAAATCCTTTCAAAAAATTATATTGACAAAATATTTAATTTAAATTTTCATCTAAGCTTGACAATTTGTGTTAGTATTTGTAATTCACGTCATTTTCTATTAGCATAAGACATCATAAGTCTTTCTCTGTGTAATTCAGAAATTATCCCTTGTCTCTTTTTTCTGTCAATTCGCGTTACCATTAAATCGTTGGAGTATAGAAAATGATCATGTTATCGAGAAAAGACTTATGCTATGCATTATTAATAGCTGACAGACTATTCGTGGGAAGGATGTTATCATGATGGCGACCAATAAGCTAATGAGTCTCGTTCTCTCGTTTCTTATCTTTTCATGTTAGCATTTCGTATGGAGGTGATCATGCTAGCAATAGTATTTCTTTTATCACACTCCACAAGACTTTGAATAGTCTATACCAAACACATCGATAGACTAGGACCCGCAAAGCTTCACGTACAAATGGAACATTAATCGACTTTGGACTCATCCACTTTGATTCTTCTCAGACGGCTGACGACCGAGTCAAGGCACAGGGTTGAGCTTGGGTTCTGCAAATGAAATCTAGAATGAGCCGCTCGCTCAATTTCAAGGTTCTTGGAGTTGATGGCATGAAAAGTATGCGAGCAATGGGATTTAATATACATGAATCTAGATTGACCAAGAAACAAGAAATGCTGCAGGCCGAAGTGCGTAAATATAAATACAATATGTAAAGGCCCAGGTCGTTTTAATATTATTTATTTGCCAAAAATTAGTTCAATATGTTATTCATCATGAATGTAACTCTAAATATGATTTTAATATTATTTGTTTTTCAAATATGAAGCCAATATGAGATTGATCTTTCAAATAGATTACTCTAAAATGTAAGTCAACGATGAGATAGTCCTATGATGATGGATTTTTTTCATTGATCTTCTAATGTATTTATTTGTCAAATATGAGACCAATTCGAGATTGATCATGAGATATAAGTATTTCTCAGATATGATTTTAATAGTCTTTAATTGTCCAATATGAGCCTCATATGAGTTTGATCTTTTAGTGTATTATTTGTTAAATATGAGCCAATTATGAGATAGGCATCCCTATATTGTTAAATTCTTTCAAAACCTCATCTTGAACAAGTTTCTTTAAAGATAAAAATTGCCCGTATTTCGGGATAGAATCTATGCATACATTAAAAAAAAGACTTTATTAGAGCATTTATTACCAAAAATATGCATAGTTCTATTAGAGATTTATGGATAAGAATATATGAAAGTATACCAATAATAGTCTTATTATCAAAATTTGCATAAGACTAGAGATAAAGAGTTAGGGATATGTTAGGATTAAAGATTTGCTAGAGTGATAATCAAAATCAAATTACAAAGAGTTTCATACGTAAGTGTGCTATATGGCTAAACTTTGCGCGAGTTTTACCCACTCTTATGCTAGGTTGATGCTCCGCTTGCACAAGAGTAAACTTTACTTGGATTTTACTTAAACAGTGTCCATAGGACACTCATTGAGTAACAAAATAACAAAATACTGCAAATTATAGTGCATTGACTATTTTTAGGACATACATAATTAATATTTTAAAAATTTGATCTTTATGCATTAAACATGTTTAACAAGTGTATTGAGGACACTGAGTGCAAGACCTATTTTATTTTCACTTTCTTTTTATGGGGGCGGTGCGATCAGATTTTCTCTGGTGAATCTGTCATCCATGTTGCTTGCAAAAGGTTACTCCACCTTGGGGATTCAAGTGCCATCGAATGAAGGGGCAAATGGAGCCTTATTGCGAAGAATTTTTTTTTTCTCATTGACAATATTGCACGATGAATATTTCCTTTTTTTTAAGCACACATTCAAAAGTACAGGGATGATGAGTAAACAGTACAAAATTATAAATCTCAATCATAGTAATTATCTTGCTCTTCAGACTGAGAGGGCATTTTATGGCATCTTGATCATTTTTAATGTCCATGCTCGACTTACATTTCCAAGCCTCCATTAAAATTGACCTAGCTAGTCAAGTAAATCCATGGAAAATTGATCAGCTTAAAGTGTTGGTATACCCAAGTCACCATTTATTAATTTGCTCAGGTCTTAAGTCAAAGTGAGTCTATGAGAGTGATAGTCGATATTATTAGAGGATGCTGATGCAAGTTTGGGGCCACTCATTTTAGCATGCCTTCTCTCATTTCCAGACTAAAGTACCTTCTCTCTCTCACAAGGGCAGCAGTTCAACGTTATGAAATTCAATTGGGTCCCATGTAGGTTATTTATATGCACTAACCGGTTACTTAACATATCTTTCTTATATAGTTGTTTATCTAGCGATTGCCGGATTAAATCACCATGGTAAATGTCATAACATAGAGAAGATCACATCTGTTCATGCATCAAGTAATTTCTCGTCAAGGAGCGCACTTTGAGTATTACTTGATATTATATGTTTGGATCTATCCCCATATGGTCGATGTACGTGTTGGATAGTCATGGCCATGCGCGATTGATGGATCAATACGAGTAAATCCTGCTATGATCAGCTACAACCATCCAAAGATGGAAGCGATTACATTGCTAGATATTAGGTGCTTTCGACCAGTGTTTCTGTTGTATTTTAGCTGGTTTGGTACGTCCATGATGGGGTGCAATTGGACGCACCGTTTCAAGTTGAAACAATATGATGAAAAGGCTCTAATGGAGAGGTACGAAGGGAGATGTATATAAGCCTCCCGAACACAACCATTGGAAAGGTGGTCAGATCATTTTACACTAAAATCTCTCTCAAAATTCCATCGTCAAGAAAGAAGGAGTTCCATCATCAATTTACAAGAACGGTTTGCATTTACGCCGTGGAAATCGGGTGTTTTCCTTGTGATTGCATCCAGACCAACGTGAGGCAGTGCTGTTAGTGATTGATTCGCAATTCAACGTTTGTTCTGGGGCTATTTGTTGTTTGCGCATTGGAATCAGGTAAGTCGTCTTCCGCCGACTAGAATTCCTTCATTGGTATCAGAGCCCGATCGTGATTTCTGCCTTGTTTTTCATTGAGTTTTCTCATCTACCATTTGATATTGAGATCAAGAGATTGTTTTCTACACTGTTTGGATGTCTAATGGTCGGAATTGCCATCTGAAAAACTCGAAATTTCAACCGGAGCGAAGAACGGACTCGGGGTCGTGTACACCCGTACGGTTTTGGCCATTTTTCGATATAATTTTTTGGCCAAAATTAATTTTTGAATATACAGGGTGAAAGATCTCGTCGAGACGAGTCTAACGGTGGATCGAGCGTCGCCGTATGATGCCGCACGCGCCCACACGCGAGGTCAGAAGCCACTGCGCGTGGGCGCCACGCACCTGAAGCGTTGGCTTGGCTAGCGCGTGCACCACACGCGTCGGTCAGCGAACCGGCGGGTGCGGTCACGTGCCGGTCGGCGAACCGGCGCGTGATGACGTCATGGCCGGCGGTTGTTGGCCGGCTGGCGACACGACCCGACCCGACCCGTTGACCAAGACCCGTTGACCGGTCAACGGTCGGATCGGGCAGTCGGCCGGTCGGACCAGTCAACGGCCGGATCGGTCGCAACGACCGGTTGGACCGGTCAGACCTGCCAGGAGCCGTTTGGCTCGCTGGCGCGTGCGCCACACACGCCGCGCACTCAGGCGGCGCGTGGGGGCGCGTGCGGGCTCCAATTAGAGCGTGGTTGGTGGCGCTTGGTTCGTATTGATGTCCCCTACACCGTGGCATAATTATTTTTCATTTTTGGATTTTATAAATGTATGAAAATGTGTAGGGAACTCTATGTACGCGTATTTTTTTGGGGTTTAATGCATAGTTTATTCATTTGTAGCTTGTATTTAAGAAATACAATGGCTAATTTGTGTGCAAATGATGTCGTATATGCTGTGTAGAACTTGGTTCGATAATACCATGTATATATTTTAATATACTTGCAATTTTCTAGTTGCTAGAAAATTAGAACAATGGTAGGAAATCCATTACATGTTGAATTGCAATTTTAATTATAGTTGAAGCATGATTGTTATTTATACGTTGGTTATCATCATGCTATAGTTTTGTGTTAAGGAAAGATGTAGACATTACATGAGGTCATGTAATCGTTTCTTCCTAGTGGGAGTTCGTAGGTTGGTAGAATTCGAAAAAGTACTCACCTAGAACTCAAAAAAAAAAAAAAAATTGTGCAAATTAAACTAATTAATGATAATAGAACAATCGTACATAGAAGTTGATTGGGAATATAGTGAACTTTTTGTTTCTGTGTTTTTGTTGAATTATCATTATTTTAGTTTGTTTTTGCTGCAAATTAAATATGTGTGTTACTCTAAAGAAAAATGTGCTAGTATTGATTCTGCGTCTATTATGTCAATGTGTTATAGCAATTGATTATGGCATCGGCTTCCAAGACCATTGTGGCTGACCTCAATAAGGGTGAGAAGCTGAACGGTGACAATTATGATATTTGGCACCGAAAGGTTCAGTACATCCTTGAGGAGCAAGAGGTTTTGGAAACCCTCAACCATACCATAGATGAACCTGAGCATGGAACTTCAGCTCAACACATGAGAGATCTGGAAGCTTATCAAGCTTGAAAAAAGAAGAATAGCATTGCTCGCATCACGTTGCTGTACGCAAGATGATCTCATGTGTGAGTTTGAAAGTTATGATAAAGCTCAAGCTATGTGGGTTGCCTTGAAGGATAAGTTTAGGGGTACATCTACCACTAAGCTGAGGAGACTCACCATCAAGTTTGACACATTCCGAAAGTGCCCAAATGTAACGATGAGGCAGCATCTTCGGGAGATGTCAAACATGATCCGTGAGCTGAAGTCGGCAGGTTACTCCCTTACTGATGAACAACAAGTTCAGGCTGTTATAAGGTCTCTTCCTGACAATTGGGAACATATGAAGATCAATATGACGCATAATGAGAACATCGTCACTTTTGATGATATTGCGCGTCATTTGGAATTAGAGGATGAGCGCCTAGAGGCTACGAGATCCTCTACCCATGCTTATGTTGCTGAATCGAGTTCGCGCAAAGCTTCGGGCTTCAAGCGCAAGAGGAATCTTCAGTTCAACTACAAAGGGAAGATGACTGATCGAGGACCCAAGAGGGCTAAGACCTTCTGACGCAAGAAGCGTGGTGGAAAGAAGGACAAGGCCAACATGGAGTGCCACAATTGTGGCAAGTCAGGTCATTTTGCTCGTGAATGCACCGAGCCGAAAAAGGTACCCTATTACTCCATTACTTTGAGTAATGCTTTTGTTTCTAGTACTGTAATGCTTGCTGAATCTCATCCAATGTGGATTGTAGACTCAGGAGCAACATACCATGTAGCTAGAGACCGAGAAGCATTTGTGGAGTATTGTCGGATACCGCCTAGAAGAAGATGGATATATGTTGGGAATAACTCAAGAGTTGAAGTGAAGGGTATCGACACATGTAAATTAATCTTACGTGGTGGTTGAAACCTATTCCTACATGATGTCCTTTATGCTCTAGATATTCGACGAAACTTGGTTTATGTAGTTGTTCTTCTTAGCTTAGGTTATGTATTGAATTTCCATGGTGATTGTGTTGACATTTTGTATGGAACAGTTTATTATGGTTCAGGTCATGTACTGAATGGTTTTATGGTGTTAGACATTGACTATGATCAGTACAATGTTAATGTTAATGGTTGTTTTTCTTTAATTGCATCTTCTAGTAATGTTGAGATTGATGCAAGTACTTGGCATGCTAGATTAGGTCACATTGGACTGCAGAGAATGCAAAGATTAGCTAGAGAAGGCCTTTTAGGGTCACTCACTAATGTTGATCTACCCATATGTGAACATTGTCTAGCGGGAAAAACAACTAGAACACCATTTGGTAAAGGGAAGAGCTGAATTTCCATTTCAACTCATACATTCTGACATTTGTGGTCCTTTGAATGTGAGGGGGAGGCATAGAGCCTCATATTTCATTACTTTCATAGATGACTTCACGCGTTTCGGTTATGTCTTTCTGATCTCACATAAGTCCGAAGCATTAGAATGCTTTAGACGATATATAACGATGGTAGAGAATCAGTTGAACAAAACAATAAAGGCATTGAGAACCGATCGCGGACGTGAGTATCTATCGGAGCAATTCAAGGCTTTTTGTGATGAAAAGGGAATTGTACGACAATTGACTATTCCTAATACTCCACAACAAAATGGGGTAGCTGAGAGAAGGAATAGAACCCTATTGGAAATGGTTAGGTCTATGATGGTGCAAGCAAATTTACCTATCTCCTTTTTGAGGAGATGCATTATTGACTGCTGCCTATGTACTTAACCGAGTGCCCTCAAAATCGGTCACTTCCACCCCTTATGAATTATGGACTGGTAGAAAACCAGACTTAAGTAGTCTACGTCCATGGGGGATGTGCAGCTTAAGTTCATGAATTTTCCCATAAATATGGCAAATTAGGCCCTAGAGGGAAGAAATGTATCTTTATAAGATATTCTGAACACTCCAAAGGGTATGTGTTCATAGGTGAACAAGCTGATGGAAGTGTGACCGAAAAGGAGTCACGAGATGTCACGTTCTTGGAGAACAATTTTCCTAGTAGAGGTGAGATTGATAAGGATTTCCAATTATATGAGATGGAAGATCCTAATAATACACCCACCAATGTTATGGAGGGAAATGAAGATTTACTTCAATATGAAAGACCTAGTGGGAGTGTTGCATCGCTTGATGAATTGAATTCAAGAGAAATTCAATTGCGTAAAAGTAATCGTAAAAGTATTCCCTGTCGTCGTTTTGAGATTGAAGGGGAAGCATTTATGATTGCTCATAAAGATGATGTCGAGCCTAAGACTGTTCAAGAGGCTCTCTCATCCTCGATAAGGAAGAATGGAGAAAAGCTTTGGAAGACGAGATGGAGTCAATGAAGACAAATCATGTCTGGACTTGGTTGATCTACCACCCAATCGTAAGGCCATTGGAAACAAATGGGTCTTTAAGATTAAGCAAAGGGCGGATGGATCCATTGAAAAGTATAAGGCTCGTCTTATGGCGAAAGGTTATACTCAACAAGAGGGTATAGACTATGAGGAAACTTTTTCACCAGTTGTAAGGTTTGCCTCAATACGCCTTATTCTAGCCATTGTTGCACATTTGGACCTTGAATTACATCAAATGGATGTAAAGACAGCATTTCTCAATGGAGAACTAGATGAGGAAATTTATATGAAACAACCAATAGGTTTCATAGCTAAAGGTCAAGAGTATAAAGTTTGCAAACTCCATCGCTCAATATATGGCCTTAAGCAATCATCTAGACAGTGGTATCTTCGTTTTCATCGAGCCATAACAACTTTTGGTTTTACGATGATCGAAGAAGATCGCTGTGTATATGTCAAGCAGTCTGAAGATAAATTTGTGATTTTATCACTTTATGTGGACGATATTCTGTTGGCTGGAAATGACAAGGTTATGGTAATCACCATAAAAGAATGGCTGTCCTCCAATTTTGAAATGAAGGACATGGGAGAAGCTGCTTATATATTAGGAGTTAAGATCGAAAGAGATCGATCAAGGAAACTCCTTACTTTATCACAAGAATCTTATATTATGAAGATTCTTGAGCGTTTCAATATGCAGCATTGTAATCCCATTGATACCCCTGTCATGCAAGGTGAAGGCCTAAGTACTTGAGATGTGTCCTAAGACTCCAGAAGAAATCAAAGTGATGGAAACTGTTCCTTACGCTAGTGCGATCGGAAGTTTGATGTATGCTATGATGTGTACTCGACCCGACATATGTTATGCCGTGGGATTAGTGAGCCGATATCAATCAAATCCCGGTCAAGAGCACTGGAAAGCAGTGAAGAGGATCTTGAGATACTTGAAGGGCACCATGGACTATCGACTTTGTTACCGAGGGAATGATTTACGCCTATTAGGTTATTCGATGCTGATTGGGGTGGAGACCGGATGAGCGTAAATCGACTTCGGATATGCGTTCTTGCTTAATGGAGGTGCAATTTCTTGGAATAGCAAGAAACAGACATGCACAAATTTGTCAACTATGGAGGCTAAATTTATTGCGTGTTACTGCTGTGCAAGAAGCGGTATAGCTAAAACGTTTCTTTGAAAATTTAGCCACCGTCCACCGAGATTCCAAGACCGGTGACAGTTTATTGCGATAGTCAAGTAGCCATTGCCTATGTGAAAGATCCCAAGTATCATGGAAGGACGAAGCACATTGACATAAAGAATAACTTCATCAGAGATATTATAGTGCAGAAAGAAGTGATTTTACATTACATTTCAACCAATAGAATGGTTGCTGATCCATTTACGAAGGCTATTCCTAGAGACATATTCTTGACCCACAGGATGTCACTAGGTTTGCGTAGAATATGACATGTGTTATTGTAGAGAATCATTGTTTCCTGTATTTATGGACATATGTATTGTACTCGTTTGTTTATTAATGACTTGATGTTTTATCAAAAAGTACAAATCCATTATGAGACTAGCACAAGCACACATATATTATTGGAAAGTATGTAAGCAGGTAATGATTGGCTCACTCACACGAGCAATCGCCTCAAGTGCTATAGTTAGCACGTTGAGATGAGACGTTATGTACAAATAAATGCTGAAGAGTAAATCTGGTACATAAAATATGTCGCCTTGATTGGAGTCAAGATGAGGTCTGTGATTTGTTTATAATAAGACCGAACATGATAGTCCCACAATCATGTATGCCTGTAAGATGCCGGATGCGAGTACTTAATTGGACGCTATAGAAAGCGAGCTAATATAGCACTCGAGTTAAACATGAGTACGTAAGAAGCACGTGACTATGTTTAGGCTAAGATCCGTATAGTAGATATATTTAAGAAATGACATACGCTCTTATAGAAAGAGAAATCCACTATAGCATGTAATTCATACTACATGTGCATTGTACGACTGACAAGGGAAGGTGAGTAAAATTATCCCTATTTACTCATTGTGTGAGCCCTTGAGGTAATTTATAATTTACCTCAATTCGTGCCCTATGTTACTTCTGACTATGTTCTTGAAATGAAAGATCAATGTTGCTACTTTAGCATGTTACGGGCGGTCATGAATAAATATGGCATATGGGACTTGTCTAGGAAAGCAGTTCTAAAATTGAGAGAGACATGAGTGCGAAGGAAGACTATTGTTGTTTTACATCTGTCACATGTATTTACTGGTCGACCAATTATATCGCCTTATGTGGTTGCGGATATAATTGTAAATACATGGTGTTTTTGAGGATAATCAAGTATAGCCTTTAAGGGATAGGTATACTTGAATTGATGTAACAAAATATGTCTGGGGCATTGTGAGACATCGATTGTTTATTTTTCTTTTCGGGGTTGTAGCCATTATGTCATCCTTAACAGGTGCATAATTTGAGCTCCCAAGTGCAGGTGTACTCACTGGTCGCACGGCTTACTTGCCAGTATGAGTTGTTTTGTAAAGTTGATGAATGTTGAATGCCTTGCCTTATATTCTTGATAAGAGCGCTATCAGACCCATCATGTCCGAGTGGGAGATGTTGTATTTTAGCTGGTCTGGTACGTCCATGATGGGGTGCAATTGGACGCATCATTTCAAGTTGAAACAATACGATGAAAAGGCTCTAATGGAGAGGTACGAAGGGAGATGTATATAAGCCTTCCGAACACAACCATTGGAAAGGTGGTCAGATCATTTTACACTAAAATCTCTCTCAAAATTCCATCGTCAAGAAAGAAGGAGTTCCATCATCAATTTACAAGAACGGTTTGCATTTACGCCGTGGAAATCGGGTGTTTTCCTTGTGATTGCATCCAGACCAACGTGAGGCGGTCTGTTAGTGATTGATTCGCAATTCAACGTTTGTCCTAGGGCTATTTGCTGTTTGCGCATTGAAATCAGGTAAGTCGTCTTCCGCCGACTAGAATTCCTTCAGTTTCCAAACTTCCAACTTGCTTTTGGTCGTTCAAAAGACAAGCACCACACCGGTCATCAATCAATAACCATCACGCAAATTCATTGTTGTTCAGCTACTATGCCACACTAGCAGAAACATTATCCTCATGTTATAATCTTGAACATAACATATTATAATATTTAAATATCCGAGAGTAATAGTAGGCACATGAATTCGTGACAAGATATGTAGAGAAACCTTGTCAATAAGTTTTACAAATTATCTGTAAAAGCAAAGTGACAAGTAGAAGGAAGTATCTTCACAAGCAGTAACATCTCAAGGATTATATAATGGGTTCTAGTATTTGTTTGGAGTGTTAGAACTGGGAGAGTAGAGTAAGCCAAGTGGATAGGCCAAAGTACTATAAATATGCTTTACAATTCTTCTATATCTAAAACACCTTTAATTGAAGGAAGATAAGGGCCTGTTTGTTTTTACTCCAAATAGTGTCTGATTTCTATTCTTTTGTTCCACAAAATAAAAAAAAAAAAAACAGAAATCCGTTTAATAAAATTTTTGTACCCGGGAACAAAAATCTATTTTTTTCTTCTTGGAAGTAAATTTGGAATAGATTTAAGAAGTAGAAAAAAATAACTTCTTGTTCTCAGGAATAATTCCTAAACTCGTTCCTACTTTTTCTTTTCTTTTCTTTTCTTTTCTCTTCTTCTCTTCCCCTTTCTTCTTCTTCCCTTTGGCCGATCGCTAGGCCGGCGACCTTGCTGGAGCGTCGTTGGCCCCTGGCAATGCCAAGCTCGCCCAACCACCAGCAAGGCTCGGCCTCGCCAGGCCACCTCCAAGTCGGCGTTGCTTGGCGATGGCTTGGGAAGGCCGAGCCTCGCTGATCATGGGCATGCTCGGCCTTGCAGAATCTGGGCGAGGTCGACCTCGCCCAGCCAAGGCGAGGCTGAGTGTTGCATAGCCATGACGAGGCTCAGCTTCGCTAAGCCAGAGTGAGGCTGACCTCTCACTGCCTAGGCAACGCTTGCCTACCCAGCGTCGCCTAGCCACCGACGAGGCTCGACCTCGCCTAGATCTAGCGAGGCTCAGGCTGAGGCTTGCCTTGGCTTGGCGAGGCTCCAACGAGCTCACCTGACCTCACCCAGCTGGTCGCTGGCCACGACGGTGGCGGCGACTAGCTACAAAGAAGGAGGAAGAATAGAATAGGAAAAAGAAAAAAGAAAAAAATATAATGCAAAAATTAAAAGAAACAAAATAAATTAAGAATATTACCAAATGCAATTCTATCTCAAGAATTGAAATTTTGGACAGTTACCAAGCGCGTTCTTTTGTTTAGAAATTGTTCTCGAGAGCAAAATCAGAAAAAATCATCTCTGATAAAAAATTATTCTTTCGAATAGAATGTTTACCAAATGCACCCTAAGTATTTTGTATATGCACGTTTGTGACATCCTAGATTTTCAGTTTTGCTTTCAATTAAATAAATCAGGCCTTTCATCGACGTGCTTATAGTGCTATTCTCAGAACTTATCACTCTTGAGATAACTAGACTATTTGGGGAAGTTATTAAGGAGTTTTAACGCAATAGACTTGAGAATTTGACTACTTGACCGTGCTCATCTATAGAGATCATTACGGCACAGTAAAGATCAATTAGAGATCAGAGATAGGTCAGTTTGACAAAGATGTGTGGGTAAACGTGGGTGATTCCACTAAATTGCAAAATTCTCGTCAATCGGCGCTAGACTGATTTTTCGGTCGTTTTGGTACCCTGTGTTCTTAATCGAAACTTCGAGATTTTCACAACCACTGAGAGTTGCTATGGTGTCGAAAAGATTCATTGTGGCTTGAAGAAAATCAACCACGGGTCATTTGCACAAAAAAATTTCTGAAAGCTACCAAGTAGACTAGGTCACGATAAAATCGCACCAGATTGAAATTAACTGCGAATTTGAATCCAATTTCAGAAATTGAAAGTTTTGTCATGTCACAGGTCATTTTAGGAACGTCGACTCATCCTTCGAAGATTTTTTTGCAAACTGAGGTTTTGGCGGAAAAAGTTGCTATAGGACCGTTTTGTCCGAAAAATTCAGAGGATCGTTTTATATCGCGAAATTGGGATGTAGGTTGGATCTATTAGTGCGGAAAAATGCCAACTTGATCATGAGTACCTCAATCGAATTTTTGAGAGTCGAATTGGATTGATTCAAGAGGAAATGGAAGTGAAATTGGGAGAGATGGTGCAAAATTCGTATGTCCCATGACTCATGACTTTTTGGACCATTTCATTAGCTTGTTATGGAAGTTTAAAGGCTGCAAGTTGCTGAGGAAGCCAACTTGCAAGTGGGACCAAGTCCAGAGGGCAAAGAGATGAAGTTGAAGCACAAGTGGTCCCCTCCACAGCAGCTTGGTCTCTTTCTTCTCCATCCGGTCGACACCCCCTTCCATCCCCAGCAGCTTGAAGTCCTAAGAATCACAGAGAAGCCGCAGCTCTCTTCCCCCTTGGCCGTTCGAGCAGTCGCCAATCGTTGGAATCTAGTCGCGCCCCCGTCGCTACCCTGCAAGTTCTCCGCGCAAGCCGCGCCCATCCCGCGCGTCCCTAGTTCTTGTTTTGCCCAAGCGTGACCCCCAGGCCATCCCCCGAACCGTTCGGACCTCCCTTGCCATCGCTGGAGTCGCCTGGCCGCCCGTTGAACGCCACCGCTGCCACTGCAGCCACTCGCCCACCCGCCTGGACCATTTCCAGCCAAGCCAACCATTGGTCCTTCCTCTTTCAAATAGCAAGCAAAAGCATAAAGCCCATCAAAGGTTTTGGACTTCGAGGCCCGTTTCTAAGCCTTTCCTAGCCCCGCTTGGTGTTCCCGTTTTAGAGTTTATCATTTCTTTCCGCGTCCCTGTCAAAGTGAGCACGTTGGATCGTTAATCAAGTGAATTTACTCATTAATCCCTGCTTAGGTAGTTAATTATGCTTAAGGTTTGATTTGTTTACGCTAAGTATGGATTATGTGGTTAGTTAGACAGTATTAGCAATTTAATCGATCGATAATACATGTTAGGTGGTTAGATTAGTGCAATTAACAAATAGATAAGCAGTACTATTTATCTAATGAGTCTAAAAAATTTTTAAGGCCCATTTCGGTATTTATTTAGGATTTTCTGACCTAAGTGTGCATATTTGCTATTTATGGGTATTTATTAATTAATTTTCGAAATTATTTAATTAATTATTATTTTTCGGAAATTAGACTGGGATAGTCCATGACCGGAATTTTATACTGATTGCAATGGTATGATTTGTTTATTTATTTGATTGCTATTTTGTGTAAATTGAGTGTGATTTGCAATTTTGGGTATTTATTCCAAAATTTAATAATTTCAGTTTTAATTCAGAAAATCACCGATCGTTGGTTTACAACGCCAAAAATGATTTTATTGACTATATAAATGGTGGGAGTTTTGAAAGTAAGGATATTATATTTTTGGCTGAGGCCGACCGTGTACCCACACACGATTATTTTTATCGGGTATGATAAAAGTGGTGCAATGGTTGCCTGAGGGCTCGGTACATCAGCTTAGAGTGAGCAGTATACCTTAAGTATCGCACATCTTTGGTGAACATTAACTGTATACTATATCAGCCTGAGGGCTTTGATATATCAGCTTAGGGTGAGCAGTATACATGGTTGTCTGCGTTTGGCGAGCATTTCTATCTATCTTTAGCTTAGGGTGAGCAGTCCTTGATTTGATCGGACTGGATAGATAGTATTGATTGGATTGATCGAGAGATGGTTTTAATGACATGGAATCGATTGGTTTGATTGATGGATAATTTGATCTACTTTGATGAATCGATTTGTTGCATTGATTGATTGAGTGATTGAATTGTATTGACTTGCAGAAAAGGACCAAGGCAAAGGTAAGTCCTCTGACTTGTGCCTGTGTTTAGGCAACCCTTGGGGTGTATTTTCTTCCTAGTCGAGTCTTAGGGGGTGAACTTGCTAAGACGTTGTGTTACCCCATTGTGGGATAACATTTTCAAGTCCCTAGATGGCAGCTCCTCCCGAGCATTTTGGTCAACCAAAGAAGGTGACGGAGTAGAAGTGTTTTATCCCACTACATGGGAACCCTAGGGGATGGGTCTATGAGCTGGTGAGGTCCATGGTCTGGGTTTATGAGACCTTATCCCATAAGGTACCCCATCAATACATATCATGGTACCGTCAAGTGCAGAATGGACATGGAGAGGGTCTTATACCTGAATCTGAGGTCCCCTTGTATGTTTTGGAGGTAGCTCTTGGGAAGGGCACGGCCGATCCACCAGGTGGTTCAGTGGTGGACCCGTGTTTGTCAAAGCCAGGGACTCCGGAGTACTCAGTTGAAGACTCAACTGATTAGAGAATCTGTAGCCTCCACCCCTCCCCTCTTTTTGCATACCTTGTTTATAGATTGGCTGGTTTTGTAAATGACTTGTTATGATATGTATATAAGTGTGGTTTGGTTTTCAAAAATTTGTGGTCCTACTTTTCTATCCCATTTTGTTGTTGTATGGGGATTAATTATTCGCTTCTGCATGTGCATTAAAATGAAAGGGTCAGCAATGCATCTTGGGACGTCGCTATTTAATCGACCACCGAAGGATGGGCACGTGCTCGGAGGTTCGGGGCGTGACATCCCCGTTTTGGTGGCATCAGAGCCAAGTTAGCATTTGGAGTGATAAGGTGCGATGAGTTATGTGATAGTTAGTAGGAAAGACCTTTATTTCATGTTGGTGCATGTTTGTGATAGTCGATTGGTAGAATTGTTCATTTGGATCACTCAACTTCTAATTCTACGTGGAATTGGAAGGCAGGTTTCAGTTAAAAACTTGTAGAATGAGTGATCAGGAGTAGAGGACTCCTAGAAAGAGGACCATGGAGGTCGTGGTAGGGCGCCAACTCAAGCTAGCGCTAGTGGAGTAGCACCGCCGCCTGTTGGTATTGGGGTAGTAGCTCCTGAGGATCCAAGATTCGTTGGAATCATGCAAGCGCTTAAGGTGATGAGGAATATAATGGATCATCAAGCATAGATTCAAGCTGCTATTGCCACCACTACTATAGCTACCGTCAATGCTGCCGCCGCACTTGTCGCCGCAACTGTTAAGGTTCCACCAAAGAACGTGGTCACTGGGAGACTAATACATAAGTTGGTGGAATAATTTCTAAAATTGAACCCACCGAAGTTTTCTAGGGTAGGAGACCCCGAAGCTGCAGCTCTATGGATTCAAGGCTTGGAGAAGGCCTTTGCACTACTAATGTGCATAGAGACGGAGAAGGTAGTCCTTGCAACCTACCAACTGCAGGGTAATGCTAACACTTGGTGGAAAGCCACCAAAGGCACGGTATTCCCTGAAGGTGTAGCCTCGGACTGGAACGCCTTTGTTGAGGTCTTCAACAATAAATATTTTTCCGAGATTGCTAGAGAACTGAAGATGGTAGAATTCCAATGCCTTCGCCAATGCTCAATGACGGTGGAATCCAGTCACACCCTCATTGTTGCCCTGCGAGTCCTCCATGCAAGTCGTGCCTGTCACGCGCATCCCTGGCCGTCGTTTTGCCTAGGCGTGACCGCTAGGCCATCCCTCGAACCATTCGGACCTCCCTCGCTGTCGCCAAAGCCACCACAACAGCCACTCGCCCACTTGCTTGGACCGTTTCCAACCAAGCCAACCACTGGTCCTTCCTCTTTCGACCAGCAAGCAGAAGCAAAAAGCCCAGCAAGGGTTTTGGGCTTCGAGGCCCATTTACAAGCCTTTCCCGGCCTCGCTTGGTGTTCCTACTTTGGAGTTTATCGATCCTTTCCACGTCCCTGTCGAAGTGAGCCCGTTGGATCGTTAATCAAGTGAGTTTACTCACTAATCCTTGCTTAGGTAGTTAATTATGCTTAATGGTTGATTAGTTTAGGCTAAGTATGCATTAGGTGGTTAGTTTGAACGGATTAGCAATTTAATCGATCGATGTTGCATTTTAGGTGGTTAGATTAGTGCAATTAACAAATAGATAAGCTGTACTATTTATCTAACGAGTCTAGGAATTTTTCCACGCCCATTTCGGTATTTATTTAGGCTTTTCCGACCTAAGTGTGCATTTTTGCTATTTATGGGTATTTATTAATTAATTTTCGAAATTATTCAATTAATTATTATTTTCCGGAAATTAGACTGGGATAGTCGGTGACCAGAATTTTATACTAATTGCAATGGTATGACTTGTTTATTTATTTGACTGCTATTTTGTGTAAAACGAGTGTGATTTGCAATTTTTTTTGGTATTTATCCAAAAATTTAGTAATTTCAGTATTTAATTAGAAAATCGTCGGGCGTCAGTTTACAACGCAAAAATTGTTTTATCGACTATATAAATGGTGGGAGTTTTGAAAGTAAGGATATTATATTTTTGGCTGAGGTCAACCGTGTACCCACACACGATTATTTTTATCGAGTATTATAAAAGTGGTGCAATGGTTGGCTGAGTAGAATGGTCTACTGTATCAGCTTGAGGGCTCGATACATTAGCTTAGAGTGAGGAGTATACCTTAAGTATCACATAGCTTTGGCGAGCAATTAAGTATTGCACAGATTTGGTGAGCAATTAAGTATTGCACAGATTTGGTGAGCAATTAAGTATCGCACAGCTTTGGTGAGCATTAACCGTATACTATATCAGCCTGAGGGCTTTGATATATCAGCTTGGAGTGAGCAGTATACGTGGTTGTCAGCTTTAGGCGAGCATTTCTATCTATCTTCAGCTTAGGGTGAGCAATCATTGATATGATCAGACTTGATAGATAGTATTGATTTGATTGACCGAGAGATGGTCTTAATGACATGGAATCGACTGGCTTGATTGATCGATGATTCAATATGCTTTGATGAATCGATTTGGTGCATGGATTGATTGAGTGATTGAATTGTATTGACTTGCAAGAAGGGACCAAGGTAAAGGTAAGTCCTCTGACTTGTGCCTATGTTTAGGTAGCCCTTGGGGTGTATTTTCTTCCTAGTTGGGTCTTAAGGGGTGAACTTGCTGAGATGTCGTCTCACCGTGTTGGGGAATAACATGTTTAGGTCCTTAGATGGCAGCTCCTCCCGAACATTTTGGTCAACCAAAGAAGGTAACAGAGCAAAAGTGTTTTATCCCACTGCATGGGAACCTTAGGGGATGGGTCTATGAGCTGGTGACGTTCGTGGTCTGAGTTGATGAGGCCTCACCCCATAAGGTACCCCATCAATACAGATCATGGTACCGTCAAGAGCGGAATGGATAGAGAGAGGGTCTTATACCTGAATATGAGGTCCCCCTGTATGTTTTGGAGGTAGCTCTTGGGAAAGGCACAGCCGATCCACCAGGTGGTTCAGTGGTGGACCCGTGTCTGTCAGGACCTCGGAGTACTTAGTCGAAGACTTGACTGATTAGAGGATCTGTAGCCTCTACCCCTCCCCCCTTTTTGCAGACCTTGTTTATAGATCGGCTAGTTTTGTAAATGACTTGTTATGATATGTATATAAGTGTGGTTTGGTTTTCAAAAATTTGTGGTCCTACTTTTCTACCCAATTTTGTTGTTGTCTGGGGATTAATTATTCGCTTCCGCATGTGCATTAAAATGAAAGAGTCAGTGATACGTCCTGGGACGTCGGTATTTAATCAACCACCGAAGGATGGGCACGTGCTCGGAGGTTCGGGGCGTGACAACGTTTCTCTCTACAACACTAGTGCATGCTCTTCACTCGAAATTTTTTGAAGTTTCCTTAGATCACAAACTCACTCCCTTATGTTCGTTCGTGCCTAAACAATTTATCGATTTGCGGATATCCTATTGATATCTAAAAAAGATATATAATCCCATGTCAGAGTACACTTTATTGTATCATACTATTAAGACAAGTTCCTTGAAATTAATTCACGGAAAAATCAAGACAGTAAAATATGGAAAAGAGTGAGTTGAAAACGATAATTCCATAAATATTAGTTCTAAGCGAGAGGACCAAAATCAATGGTAGATTTCAAAATTAATACCAAAAAGCAGTTTTTCATTAAAACATTATATCTTTTCCTTTCTCAATCAGTTTGGCGTGTACTTTGCTCTTAGGAGAGGAACGCTTGACTTACTTTTCCAAGTCTTCATTGAAATTCACATGTAAAGGCAATTTGTGGAAAATGGCCAATTTGGGGGTCCATATTCTTGAGCCACTGGTCATTTACGTCAATTTGTGGGTCTTATAATCTTGCTTTGGTCTCTGAGTTGCCACAAGTCCATTGATAATGATTCCTATCTGAATTTCCATTCCAAGTAATTTGGTTCGTGGAATCGGATTCTCTTCTAATTATTTGAGTGATTTAAAAATTAAGATTTTTAGAAGAATTCTCAAAATTTCTTGACCCATTGACTTGTTCAAACTGTGATTTTCTGATGGTGATGGGGCAAACATCTTCGCCTTCACTTTTTCTGCGGGCTTTCTAAAGAACTCTTCCAATTGATAGTGATAAAAAGCAAGGAAATAGACTCTAACCCTTTCCAAAATAAGTCATGGCGTGCAGATTATTTCTATTCAGTTGCTGCTTTTAATAGTTGATAATCATGAGAGTTCGATTGATTTGAAATTGGTGTTTTTACTTCTGAAGTCTCGTCATTGTTGTCATGCTTTGGTGAAGTTTAGGTCGATCTTTCAGTTTCAAAAAACTTTCCCATTAGTTGTAACATGGAAGGACGCAAAGCCTCTCGAAAAGTTAAGTTCTTAGTTTGTATTATTTACAATAAAAAGTTTAGTGTGGAGTACTGATTTACATTATAAGAAAATTATACGATATGTGACCACACGAGTTAATTTATTTTTTAAACCACCGATTATAATATTTTCACCAAAAAAAGCATTTCACAAAAATTTAAATTTTTTCCCGACAATGCGCGTGCCATTTCTAGTAACCTTAGAGAGACAACAATCCTATTGGATTGTGTATAGATTTCTTCTTGTATTATTCACGGTGGATAAAAAGGGGAAGCCAGCGGTCACCCATTCCCTATCAAGCTCAATGTACGCATCTTCTTCATGCGAAATGCCTACTTTTAGATAGTAATAATTAAGTCATAATGGTTCCGAGGTATACGTAACGAAAAAGTCGCACGTAGAAATGGAAACTAATCAAGCTACTCATGAGATACGAGATGGATTCTTTGAATTTTGCCGAGTCCAATTAAGAAGTTCTTAACTGGGCTGAGTTCATGATTGAAAATGCCTAGCTCGAGTATCTTGCTTTGGAGCCAAGCTAATCGAGCTGTTGAATTACATTTGAGTGCATGCATACGATCAGACTATAAATACAATACATAGAAAAACAGCATTATTTGTTTATACTCCCTTTTTCTTTGGAGTGTACTTTGCTCTTAGGACAAGCATGCTTGACTTACTTTTCCAAGTCTTCACTGAAATTGACATGTCAAGCACATTTGTGAAAAATGGTCGATTTGAGGATCCATATTCTTGAACCACTAGTTATTCACGTCAATTTGTGAGACTTATCATCTTTCTATGGTCTTTGAGTTGCCACAAGTCCATTGATATTGATTCCTATCCTGATTTTCGTTTCAACTAATTTGATTCGTGGAATATGGATTCTCTTTCAATTATTTGAGTGATATAAAAATTCAGATTTTTGGAGGATTCTCAAAATTTCTCATCAACCCATTGGCTTGTTCAAACTGTGATTTCCTGATGGTGATGGGGAAAAAACAATCTTTGGCTTCACTTTTTCTGCGGGCTTTCTGGAGAACTCTTCCAATCGACAGTAATAAACAGTAATAAAAAGCAAGGAAATAGACTCAAACCCTTTCTGAAATAAGTGCAGATTATTTCCATTCAGTTGCTGCTTTTGACAGATGATATTCATGAGAGTTCGTTTGAATTGGAATAGGCATTTTTATTTCTGAGAGTCTCATCATTGTTGTCATGCTTTGGTGAAGTTTAACTCGATCTTTGGGCTTCCACAAAATTCATGATTGCTTGTAACATGACCGGACACAAAGCTTCTCGAAAAGTTCAATTCTTAGTTTGTACCATATAGAATTAAAATTTTATTGTGGGGTATTGACTTACAAGATAAGAAGATTGCACGATATGAGGCCACATGAGTTATGTTGCCGGGAAAAAATGAAAATTTTTGTAAAATACTTTATTCATGGTGGATAAAAGAAGAAGCCAGTGGTCACCCATTCCCTATCAAACTAATGTACGCATCTTGTTCATGCGAATGCCTACTTTTAGATAGTAATAATCAAGTCATAATCGTTCCGAGGTATATGTAATGAAAAAGTCGCACGTAGAAATGGAAATTAATCATGCTACTCGTGAGATACGAGATAGATTCTTTGAATTTTGCGGAGTCCAATTAAGAAGTTCTTAACTGGGCTGAGTTCATGCTTGAAAATGCCTAGCTCGAGTATCTTGCTTTGGAGCCAAGCTAATCGAGCTGTTGAATTACATTTGAGTGCATGCATACGATCAGACTATAAATACAATACATAGAAAAACAGCATTATTTATTTATCCTCTCTTTTGTAGTATCTCTCAATTCTTACTTGAGTTAGACTCGAGCTAGACTCCAGCTCACAGCAGATTGACTTGCTAATTGCAGAATTAAACGGTCGGGCTTGAATTCATTGAGAGCTAAATCAAGGTCGAACTGGATATTCAGCTTTGCATAAAACCAGTTAACTTGAGCTCGACCACGATGGAAATGTTGATGTGTCTTGATTTATGCCACTTAATCTCGGTAAATGATTTCGACCCCAAAAAAAAATCTTGGTAAATGATGGGTCTCATTATAGTAGTCATTATGGTCTCGATTTCATCCACCGAATTGAATAATTGAATAAGATATAACACCCCAAGGACACTTATGATGTTAGTGGCTACAACGTGACTGCACAGAATGGCATTTCCAGAGGTACTTGAACGCGGAGCTCCTGAGAAACTTGTCTCATGGTCGGTTGAAGCCGCGGATTGGCTTGCAAACACTTGAATGCTAGCCTTGCTATAGAGACCACATCTTCACATCTTCCGTATCTTGAAGTCGAACTCTAGAAGGCGAGAGACGTTGATCTAGTACATCCTTCAATAGTACTAGCGACTCAGTTTTGGCGAATGATGAATTCCCAAGAGACAAGATTTGTGACATCTTGATTTTCAGCTCTGTTTTCGATTGAATAAGTTGGGCTTTTCATCGACGCGCTATAGTTCTTTTCTCTGAGTTGGTCACTCACGAGATAATTAGCCTATCAGGTGAAGCCATTAAGGAATATAAACACAATAAGACTTGAGAATTCGACTTGGGATCGACTCATCGACCATGCTGGTTTGCAAGGGTCACTACGGCACAATTAAAAATCGATTAGAGATTAGAGATAGTTGATTCAACTGAGAGATGTGATCAAAGTATGGGTGATTCCACTAGATTGAAAAATTCTCGTTGATCGGCACTAGACCGATTTTTCTGTTGTTTTGGTACCCTGTGCCCGTATTTGAAACCTTGAGATTTTCGCGACAATGGAGAGTTGCCAATGTGTCAAAGATGTACAATGTGGTTAAAAAATAATTGACCATGGGTCAATTGCACTAAAAATTCCTAAAAGCTACCTAGTAGGTTAAGTTACGCTCAAATTGCGTCAGGTTGAAATTAACTGCGAATTTGAACCCGATTTTCAGAAATTGAAAGTTCTGTATTGTCACGATTTATTTTAGGACCATCGACTCATCCTTCGAAGAATTTTCGGCGAGCTTAGAATTTTTACAGAAAATCAATTCGGACGATTTGGAAAAGAATGAAAATTCTGATGGGCCAAATTAAAGGGAATTTTGGCCTCCTTAGTGAGCTATTTGGTGAAAGGGACTTGTAAAAATCGCGTGGGCATATTCCTTAGCAAAATTGGACATCAAATTGGGAGATTGATGAAGAATTGAAGTCCAAAGTGGTGAAATTCGTGGGCTGGCTTGGGGGCTGCAACATTGGCATCAAAATTGAGTTAATTATGGAAATTATATGCAAGAAAGTATTTGGGGGACCAAGGGATAGACATGGAGACTTTAAGGGACCAAACATTAATTGTGAAGATATTTTACTTTGACTTTGAAGGCTCTCTCCCTCCCTCATCCATTCCCTCCTTCTCCCTTCATCGTGCGTCTCTTTTCCCCCGATTCCCCTTCTGTTCTGCCCATCTTTCTCTTTCCCTTCGAACAGCCCATCTCCACATCATTTTCTCCCTCAAACAGCGACCGAAGCAGCTACTTTCCTTCATCTGTTTCTCCTCTGCCACTGAAGCTGACTCCTGTTTTGTTGACCCTACAGCCGTTTGTCTTCATCTCCATTTCGCTGCCCTCGAAACTTTGACCGACAGCCCTGCCCATTCCCTCCACCGATTCTCGCTTCAAGCAACAGCCTCAAAGCTGCTTCTTTGCTGCCATACATCCCCACCGAGTCAACCCAGCAAACCATTGTGAATTGCCTCCCGCCTTCACGCCAGCGAAGCCCATCAACTACCCATATGCTCCCTCCTTCTCTAGCTCGGCCTAGCTCGCACATTCCAGCCCAGTGAGGCCACCTAACATCTTCATCAGCAGCTTCATCTTCTCCTCACGCCACCAGCCCAGCGATCCTCCGTGCCCAGCTCAATCCCGCCGTCCGTTCAGCTTGCCGTTCGGCCACTAGTCCGACCAAGCTTAGTCGTGAGTAGCAGCTCCCTCAAGTCAGGACCGAGTCGGTAGCTTTGCTGTGGGCTTGCAAGGCCTTTTTAGCCTAGTCCAAGCTCCCTTCGGTGCTGCCATAAGCCCAAGTTTCGGCCGCTGTTGTGTCGCCATCGCTGTGAACCGATTTTTGCGCTAAACCAATGAGTTTATGCACTAAACTCTACTTAGGATGTTAATGACATTTAAGGGGTGTTTAGATTAAATTAAGATTAGATTAGAGTAGTTATTAGTTTGTTTAATTAATTTAGGTTAGTTAGATTAGTGATTTAGGTGGTTAGAAATTGTAACCTTGTAATTAGAATGGTTAGAATAATTTAATTAGGTCAATAGGTGGTTAGATTAGCAATTTCTAGCCTAAGTATGCATTTATTGATTTAATTTGCATTGTTTAATTAATCTTAGTAATTATTTAATTATCAAATATTTTTCAAAAATTAGACTGGGATAGCCAATGATCAAAATTTCGTGCTGATTGTAATGGTGTGGTTAATTTCTGCAATTGAATGTTAATTTATGCAAATTGAGTGCTGATTGGAATTTTGGTCATTTATTCCAAAATTTGTGAATTTTGATATCTATTCACCCGGGTGTCGGATTTTAACACCAAAAATAGTTTTTATATACTATATAAAACAATGGGATTTTAAAAAGAGGATATCAATTTTTCGGATTTGATCTAACCGTGTACCCATACACGATTATTTTCACCGGATGTTTTTAATACAAAGAAAATAGGCCAATGTTGTTATCTTAATTGAGGCATGTGAGTGCAAAGCACAATGCCCTTGGTCGGAATTGAATGATCGTGTGTTGGTTAAAAGAACCCATCCCCTACATGTGTCGGTGGACGTTACTCATCCTCGGTGTGTGTTGGTGGTCGCCGGTCACAGTAGATTATGGATCGAAACTCCTTCGGAAATGCCGTAAGGATTGCCGTCCCCGATGTGTGTCGAAGGATGTAGCCATGCTCAAAAGAGTGAGACGGAACCTAGCTACGCCAAAGGACCGATGTGTGTCGGGTAAAACTGCCTGTGCGGGTAGTAATAATTAATTGGAACGCATGATTAATTAAGTTGAATGTGTCGAGTTATGAGATAAAATTTTGTGACACAGTATGGGACGTGTCATAACAATTTGGCCATATAATTAGGACCTTTGTGCTAGGTTGAATTTGAATATGGCGTTCTAGTTGACGAGCTTATTTGCTGCTCATGTTTTTGTGGTTGTCAATGATATGAATTGTGCTGACTTGCAGGGAGGATCTGAGACGAGGTAAGTTTCTATGGTTGTGTGATGGTGTGGTTAGGACGCCTTACGCATATTACCCTCCTAATCGGGGTTTAGAGCATGAACTCGCTGAGATTTATATCTCACCCCGTCGTGGACTTAATTCTTTTCAAGGTTGTAGAGTGGAGGATCTGGAGCCGAGCTGAGAGAATTTGAGGTGTGGGTCAGTTAGGACAACTTCTTTTTGAGAGTCGATCTTTTGAAGTCTTTTGGTTATAGACTTTTATACATAACTTAGTATATCAAGAATAAATCCTTTGTCCTTTGTAAGTACTTAAGGATATTCTTGACTGGTAATGCTTATAGCATGCACAATATCAGGTCTCATACATAGCATAGCATACATTATGCTTCCAATAGTAGATGTGTAAGGTATCTTCGCCATCCGCTCTCTTTCTTCAGAAGTGTTGGGACACATCTCCTTGGAAAGACGGATTCCATGCCTAAAAGGCAATAATCCTCTTTGGGAACATTGCATGTTAAAACGTGTTAACACATTGTCTATGTACGTAGACTGTGAGAGGCCAATCAATTGTCTTGATCTATCTCTATAGATCTTGATACTTAAAATATAGGTTGCCACTCCTAAATTTTTCATAGAGAATTTATGTGACAAGAATAGTTTTATTGATGATATCATCTGTACATCATTTCCAATCAAAAGTATATCATCGACATACAAAACTAGAAACGCAATTGCGCTCCCACTGACCTTCTTTTATACACAAGGTTCATTTGGGTTTTTGATGAAGCCAAATTATTTGATTGGAACAACTTCCGGAGGCTTGTTTGAGTCTATAAATGGATTTCTTAAGCTCACACACCTTTCGACTTTCACTATTGGATTTAAAATCCCGTGGTTGTTCCATATAGATGTCCTCCTCTAGACAACCGTTTAGAAAAGCTGTTTTGACATTCATCTGGAATATCTCATAATCAACGTGTGCAACTATAGCCAACATAATCCGAATAGATTTTAACATGGCTATGGGTGAGAGTTTCGTCATAATCGATTCCTTCTTTTTGACGATATCCTTTCACTACCAGCCTTGCTTTGTAAGTTCTAAAGTGACCATTAGCATTCATCTTCCTCTTGAAGATCCATTTAAAACCAATTGGTACAATACCATTAGGCAGGTCAACTAAGGTCCAAACATCCTTTGAATACATTGAATCAATTTCGGATTTCATAGCTTCTAGCCATTTACTAGAATCAATGTCCGACGTCGCCTCATTATAGGTGTTAGGATCACCAGGTTGATCACTATCATTCACAATGAATAGTGGTTCTATATGTTCAACCAAGTGTCTATAATGAGTAAGTGGATGAGACGTTCTCACACTCCTCCAAAGAGGTTGTGTATCAGAAACTCCATTGAATCAGAGATCGGTATCTGGACATTGTTGTTTGGTACTTCATTGTTCTCTTCTTGTAAGACTATTTTTCGTCTAGCACCACCTTCACGAACGAACTCATTCTCCAGGAAAGAAGCATGCCTACTAACCAAAATTCTTTGGTCTGAGTAAAAATAGAAATAGTATCCAAGAATCTCATTTGGATATCCAATGAAGTGACCTTGCTCAGATCTAGCCTCCATTTTTTTTCCATTTTCAGCTTTTTGATGAAAGCTGGACAACCTAAATCTCAATATGATTAAGACTTGGTTCCCTACTATACCATATCTCATAAGGCGTAGTTGGAATAGATTTGGACAGCACTCTATTCTGTATATATAGAGCTGTCTCAAGGACATATCCCCAAAGGAATATATGCAAGTTGGTGTAAGTCATCATAGATCACACCGTATCTAATAAAGTGCGATTTCTTCGTTTAGATACACCATTGTGCTCTGGAGTTCTAGGAGGTGTCCATTGTGATAAAATGCCATTGTCTTTAAGATAGTCAAGGAATTTAGTACTAAGGTATTCACCTCCTCGATTAGATCGAAGAGCCTTAATACACTTTCCTATTTGTTTCTCAACTTCAGCTCCAAATTCCTTGAACTTTTCAAAAGATTCAGATTTATACTTGTTGACACCTAAATTTTGGGCAACCCATTTAGTCATTTATTGCACAAAAATTAGGGATTAATTTTTAACCCCTAAAAAAAAAAGATTTACATTGCGTAGCATATAGTTTTAGGTGCATTTTTTTATTGCATTTGCATCGGATTGATGACAGATAGGTTTGAATCGGTGGTTCCGAGCTTTAAATTGACAGGTTGGGCTAAGCCCACGAAGGGAGCAAATTGGCCCAAGCCTGTTTTTTTTTTTAATGACTGAAAATTATCTCGTGAAAAATAGGGATTTAAAATTTTCTAGGATATGATGGGATTTGTTTTTTTTTGAAATAGTCGGATAGGGCACAAGAGACAAAAAATATTGTGAGCTCATCTTTGCAGGGTTTGAAATTGGAGAAAAAATCCTTTTGCAATCCAGAATCGTATCAAAAACAAATATTGCGTTTGGAAAAGAAATCTTTGTGGATATTGATTTGAAAAATTAAAACCCTAGTCCTTGGCCTATAAATAGGTTGCTACACTACAGAAGAGAGGGGGCCACACAATAGAAATACACGGCCACATTGAGGGGTTCTTTTTTTTTTCTCTTGATTCTCTAGGTCGAAAAATTGAAGTCAAAAGATAAGAAATTCTTCATTCGTTTTAGGGTTTTACGGGTTTTCTTTTCGAGGTCAAAAATTGAATAAAACAAAAAGAAAAAGGGAAAAAGCAAGAACATAAATAGAAGAAGAAGTGGTTGTGCTGTCTGACCTCTCGCGTACGTAGACCCTCTGCTGTCGCTGTTTGTTTGTCCCGCATAGGCCACCACACCAGCACTATCGCTTGTAGCTCAGCATTAGTCATTGCCTGCGACTTGCAGCTGTTGGGCCATCTTTCGCCGTCGCCGGCTTCCGAGCAGCAACGCCGCCCTACCTTCATCACGATCCGCCTCTGCTCCGACGACCCGACGTTGTCCCTGCCCTGTTCGGTGCTGCCGAGCCCTTTCTGGGCAACACCGATGCACTAACTTCGACCCCCCTTTGCTGTTGTGACCAACGACTACGCCGGCTGTCCCTCTGTCGGACCACCGTCGCAGCAGCCACCTTCGCGACGCACTGCCACTCTACTGCCTCGCCGGACGCCACATTGCCGCCCTCCCAGCCTCGGTTATCTCTCAGCCCAGCACTACGCCGCTCTGAGCCCTTTCGTCCAAACACCATCGTGCTATCTCTGTTTCGGCTCCCCTATTTTGATGCTGCCCCCCCTCGCTATGCCATCAGCTTCGCTGGACCTCGCCGAAGCTCCACACGACTGAGACCAACACCCACGGTGACCCACCGCCATAGGTGCTGCCCTTGAGTCGTGCTGCGTCGAGCCTTCATTGTTGGTCCATTCTACCGATTGGATTTTTTTGGAAAAATTTCAAATTTAGGTAGAGATTTATTTTATTAGGTTATTTTATTTTCTTAGGTTGATTTAATTTATTAGGTAGATTTATTTTATCTTATTTTAGTTTTTTTGATATTTTGTCTCTTTATTTGAAATATTTCTTGATGCATGGTTGAAATTCTCAATGTACCGCTTCAATTTGCAACCACACATGAATTTATTTTCCATCTATTAGGCTTTAGATGGAATAATTAATCGCGTGGGAGTAAAATTGATATCTTGATCTTTAAGGCTTAAGATCAATTTATTGATTTTATTAGCATATAATCAAGTTTGAATTTAAACTTGAATGATGGATAACATTTGTGATGGCCATGAATGATTTGATGTTTATCTTTTAATTGTTTTGTTTATCCTGAGAATACAAAAAAATTGCATTTGCATTCCATGTAGATTAGAATTGATTGCATGATAGGTTAGTTATTTTTTTTTTTAAATGCATGTTTAGAAGGTGTCTAAATTAGATAATATCTCACTTTTGTTAAATTTTTATTTTTAGTAATTTTAATTACGAATTTTTATAAAAAAATACAAAAAAATCATGCCCATGTCATCTAGAATTAGGTTCATGAAATGCACGTCATTTAGTGATTGTTGCTAGGTCCACTTGATTAGAAATTGCCTGTCATTAGAATTAGGTGGTTAATTTAGATTGCACATTTAGTTATTGGACAATTTTCATTTTGAATTTCATGAAAAAGGAAAAAAGAAAACTTAGAGTTAGGGAATTCTTTGCATGTCATTACATGCTAGGGTAGGGTTGCATGTTTAATTTTATTTTCTAATTAGTTATAGTTTTAGTTAATTTTCTTTAGGATAGACTGCATGCTTATATTTTATTTATGTCATATAGCTTGTGTCATATTGTCATGCCATATCATTTCACGTTAGATTAGTAACATTGCATTGCATATAGATTAGATTCTCATTAAATAAGTGAAAACAAAAAAATTGAGTGATTACATGTTAATTAGAAATCATATCTAGGGCTGTTGATGTGAGTTCTAATCTAACATTGCAGATGCTTTTGATGCCACGATGTAAGTTCTGCAATTTATTCATTTGCTTTCTTAAGTGTTAAATTGGTGGTTTGCGCACTCGCATGATCGCCTCACATGTTAGAGAAGTGAATTAAAATTAATTCAAGTTGCCTGCAAAAATATATTTTTTTTCGAAATAAAAAGAGAAAGGTACCGAAAGGACATTAGAACCAAGTCCCCAAACCAAGAGTTGCTAGTTCGTATAAGTAAAATAATTCTCCCATTATTTTACTTAGGTATCTAATCGACCTACTGTAAATCGATTAGTAGCGACTTCCTTTTGCATGCTAGATATTTGAACCTAAGTCGCGAATTGGTATGGGCTTGGGAGGGCCCGAGCTAAGTTAGACTTAGTAGTCCATTAACCTAATTTTAGTTGGTGCATTCGAAATTTAGGTCGCGACAGCTTGGCGACTCTGTTGGGGACTTAAGTTAAAACTCTTAGTGGACTTAGGCCAATTTTCTTTTCCATTTGAAAAAATATTTTTGTTTGGTGGCGAGAATTCTAGGTATGTCCCTAACATTTAAGGTGTTAAATGTTCTTACAGGATGGGAGGTATAAGGGGAAGGGTTTGCTGACCTTTGTTTTGTAGGGAGGTGTAGGGATGTATGGTTTACTTTCATTATGAAGTGTTGCTTGATATAAATGGCCGTGTATGCCTTGCATTTAGCACCACACTATTGCACACACAACCTGCCATCGAATTTGGGCCGTACTAGGATACTTAGGATGGTATTGAGTTGGATACGACTTTGACCGCCAGGACGTGTAGTAGAGGTTGCCCAACTCAATCCCGAAAACTTTTTCTTGGTGTCAAGAATGCTTACCTCTGCCTGCGAGACTGCGTCGCATTGGGGTATCATTTTTGACTGAGCGGAAGTTAGGAGGACTCGACTTAGTATGCAAGGCTATAACTAGTCATCCCACCCTGCTAACTTCACTTTGCTATGCTTGTTTAGAGTAGAAATCGAATCCCACCTTTTATGTGCTTGTCTATGTGATTGCCATTGATTTTCATTGGTGAAGTAAGTCTTTTATCCCTATACCATGCAACTTATTTTGTCATACTTTCAGTCCGTCCATGACAATTAAGGTCAATCTTTGATTTAATTCCTTTGTCAATTAGAAATGAAATGAGGAAATTACCATGCAATGAATCATTTGGAAAATAATAAAAAAAAACTTCAAATAATTTGTTTTCAATTCATGTCTAAGAAATTTGGTTCTTGCTAGGGTGTCCTATTTTTGTTTTTCTAGTTATTTTTAGGAAATTCCCTTTTTGCGCGAACTTTTCTTGAAAAAATGAGAAAAAAATCGATCAGATCATTGTCATGGATTGGCTAGCTCTCTATTTACACCTCATGCTTACATATTTTCATTCATTCAAATTAGGTGACGACATATCCTTCACGTCCGCCTATTATTGCATGATCAAGAGCTAAAATGGCCGACCAAACTGAAATGCGTGATTGTATCTCCACTTTGGAAGGTCAACTCCAACGGTTGGTCATCAAGCTCTTCACGTATGTTGGCTCAAAAGGCTAAACAATGAATATACCTATAGTGTTTCGTGCATAAGAAGAAACTGCCTCTCATCACCTTGGTTGACGTACCCTTTGCGAGATCACCATTTTCCTCGTAGGCATGGAATTTTTCCACACAAACTCACTGGGATTAGTGTATGAAGCAGTGTATGGAATAAGGCTTGCCTTTTGTCATTCCAAAGTATCCCATTTGACACATTCAATCCATCTCACACAATTCATCAAGGAAAACGTGCAAGATTTGCAACAAATTTGAACAATTGAATTTGCAGCTCATTGAGACAATTTATTCATCATAAAAAATGCTTGCAGTTCAAAACATGACACAGCAAATTCTATCATGGGTAATATTTATTAACAACGTCAGAATTAACTGAAGTGGAAAACTCATGACCATCCATTTCTGCCAGGATTAAGGCACCTCCAGGAAGTACCTTCTTTACCACATATGGGCTGTTCTAATTTGGAGGAAACTTGCCCCCAAGATCTTTCATCGGAGAATGATGGTCATCTCCTAAATCTGTTTTTTTTTTTTTCATTGCAAGTGCACTCTAGGCCCGTTGATCACGAGTTAAGTTTATGATCATTGAAACTTGATATGCTATTTTCAGATGTCCCTTGTCATAACAAGTTATAGAATTATGCTCTTAGACAAGAAGTAAATGAGTCAGACAAACAAACTGGATTAATCTGCTACAAGCTTTGGTAAAATGTTTTTTAACAGTGAAATGCTTTTGTTTTTGAAAAAGTTTTTGGGAGGAAGCATGAGAAAGTCTAGCACTCAGGATTTCTCAATGGATGATATTTTCTTTTCATGGTTGGATATTGTCATTGGACTGGTTTGGTGTACCATGTCATGCCCTTAAAATTGGAAATAAAATTGTAATTTCATTAAATAGAATCAAATGAATTACATTATTTGAATGGAAAATGCAAACAAGCAAACCCTATAAACAAAAGCGATAATTGAAATCTTAGAAAGCAAGAAATCTTAGAAAAAACTTGAAATCCTAGAGAGCATAAAAAAAGACTCCTTCGTAGAGGAGTGTGAAGATAAGAACTTCTTCACTCAGTGACAGCATTTGCGCCTCCGTCATGGCTGAGCAGAGGATTTTTCTGATTACTGCTGAAAGAGAACGCCTTTATATCCAAGAGGTTTTGGATTCGGTGCTTAAGGGTGAAACATTCATTAGTTGAATGTCCCAATTCACCACTGTGATAGTCACACTTCTTTGTCGAGTCATAACCATAAATGTTTTTGCGATTAGGTCGCCTCAGCTCGTTGGTAAGCAAGCCTTTCTTTCGAAGGATTGCCAACACTTGGGATGGAGATCCAAGGAGAGGGGAGAACTGCCTTCTATTATTTACTTGTTGCTGCCTTGGATTCATCTGGATAGTCAAGGTGCGATTAGTACTTTCTTGGCTATAAGCCACATTCACCTCTACCGCAGCTTCATTCTCCTTCTTGGTAGAAAACCTTTTGTTGGATGACTTAGTAAACCATCCTTCCCTTATCCCCATCTCAATTTATTCTCCCACGAGAATAAGTTTATTGAATTTCTCAACATATGTGCTGGCCATTCAGTTATGGAACTCAAACGAGAGTCTTGATGAACAACTTCATCAATTCCTTGTTAGTAGGCTCATGAGTGATTTGAGCTGCCAAATTTCGTCATTTCACGGCATACTCTTTGAACGAGTCGCTTCTCTTTTTCTCCATCCTCTCAAGATATTCTCGGGAAGGTGTCATGTCCATGTTGAACTTGTACTGCTTGAGAAATGCATCAGCCACTTCATTCGGGTGTTGAGAAGGTTCACATTCTTCATCACATACCAATTCAACGCGGGCCTGGTTAAACTCGCATGAAATGATTGGATCATGAGGGGCTCATTCTTGACATACTAGGCTATGCGTACGTGCTACATCTGCAAATGAGCTTTTGGGTAAGAAGTACCATTGTACTTCTTGAACTCCGATTTTGAACTTTTTGGCATCTTGACCTTCTCATAAACCGACAAGTCAAACGGAGTGAGCTCAGTGATCCTTGCAATTGCTTCACTTTCTCTTCGATTTTTGCAAAGCGTTCGTCTTGTTCCGTCTTAGGGACATTATCAAGCTTGGCATTTTTGACAGTGATCAACGGTGGGTCATCTTCCAATTTAGGCATGTCGTCATCACCACTTGGGTCTTGTTTGTCTGCTTTGAAACTACTATCTCGAGGAGAGCAGGTGCAGGAGTCGGATTTGCTTGGAGGGACTGGAGCTAAGCTGTTAGAAATGCATGATAGGAATTTTCTTACTCACACTTGCATCAATCTTCGAGTATTGCTTCTCTTTTTCTCCATCCTCTCAAGATATTCTCGGGAAGGTGTCATGTCCATGTTGAACTTGTACTGCTTGAGAAATGCATTAGCCACTTCATTTCGGGTGTTGGGAAGGTTCACATTCTTCATCACATACCAATTCAACGCGGGCCTGGTTAAACTCGCATGAAATGATTGGATCATGAGGGGCTCATTCTTGACATACTAGGCTATGCGTACGTGCTACATCTGCAAATGAGCTTTTTGGGTAAGAAGTACCATTGTACTTCTTGAACTCCGGCATTTTGAACTTTTTGGCATCTTGACCTTCTCATAAACTGACAAGTCAAACGGGAGTGAGCTCTGTGATCCTTGCAATTGCTTCACTTTCTCTTCGATTTTTGCAAAGCGTTCATCTTGTTCCGTCTTAGGGACATTATCAAGCTTGGCATTTTTGACAGTGATCAACGGTGGGTCATCTTCCAGTTTAGGCATGTCGTCATCACCACTTGGGTCTTGTTTATCTGCTTTGAAACTACTATCTCGAGGAGAGCAGGTGCAAGAGTCGGATTCGCTTGGAGGGACTGGAGCTAAGCTGTTAGAAATGCATGATAGGACTTTTCTTACTCATACTTGCATCAATCTTCGAGTATTGCTTTCGCAGTGTAACTTATGCGGTAATTGAAGTGTTGTAGGATGACGAAGAGCAGTTCTTTCTTTAACATATACACTTTTATCCATTGCATAGCCCATTTTGAGCCTATGAATTCATTTCATAATAAACCCAGTTGGTGATCATCCCCCACACTGGGGCAAGGCAAAAGGACAAATGAAGACTCTTGAAAAGTTCGAGTGTCATTCAGAGTATAATTGCTTGACACATGCATGTGCGCAAGAAATGAAATCAAAATAGAACTAAGGGGCATGAAAAAAGCAGTGTGCTTGGTAAAAGCAAGGCCAATGCCTATGAAAAAGAATGGAAGACAAAATGAATGCAAACTAGAGGGCAAAAAGCAGTGTGCCTAGTAAAAGCAAGGCCAATGCCCATAGAAGTAAATGAAAAAAGGTGTTAAATAGATGACTATCAATTGCAAATATTGAATCCCAATAGGGTCGTGCTCAAAGAGTCAAGATCAATAGTGCATTTATAATGACAATCCCTGGTGAAGGAGAAGACCGGCGACAATGCCTAGATGATCATCGACTTTGATTCCTATACACATCTTTGAGCCTAACAATTTTTCGTTTCTCAACCCATGAACCTATCTTGCGTTACGGCCCTTGCAAAGTTTGTTCTGATTAGGGCACTTGAATTAACATGGGAGTTCATATGTTTATAAGCATCACACGAAGAAGCGCAAGCAAGATTATTTCTTTCTTATTTTGCAGGGTTCTTGATTTGTAAACCCAGAGATGATTACAAGATTGTTCTTTCAATAGCCTTGACTCAAAGAGTCCCTTTGTTAAGCCGTTGACCAAGCCCACATTATGATCCCTGTTAAAGACCTCCTAGATTGGTAAGATTGTACCACTTGCTAGAATACTCGAACCCCTATTGATATGGTGAGATGGAGCGATTCTCATAACATAGCTCTTTTAAATGAGAGTGAGTGAAAGTCATTTCTAAATGAAAGTCTCTTATTTAGTATTCTTAAGAAGTCCATGTCATTGTCTTGAACGGCGATTCTCTCCAATGGAAATTTAGGTGATGCAAATATGGTAAAGTTATCGTGCATAAACTTTGATTGAACTGATGAAAACCCCACTAAACTTTGAAATGTGCATTCTAAAGTAACTTAAATTGTCTACATCTTTAATGAATGCATATCATTTTTTGCTATAATCGTGTCTGATAGGTAATATTTCCTTGAAGATCGAGTAATACTGATGTTCAAGTTGCTCCTTGAGGTCATTTTCATTGACCCCGCGTGTTTCCATAGCCTAGTGTCCTTTCTATTGACCTGGCGTGCTTTCGTAGCCTAGAGTCCTTTTTATTGACTTGGCGTACTTCCGTAGCCCAGAGTTATTGACCTAGCGTGCTTTCATAGCCTAGTGTCCCTTTTCATTGACTCGGCGTGTTTCTATAGCCCGATGTCCCTTTTAATAGACTTGGCATGCTTCTATAGCTCGGAGTTCTTGACCTGGCATGTTTTTGTAGCTCAGTGTCCCTTTTCATTGACTCGACGTGCTTCCGTAGCCTGATGTCCATTTTAATAGTCCTAGCGTGCTTTCGTAGCCTGGAGTTCTTGACCTGGCGTGCTTTTGTAGCCCAAAGTCACTCTTTATCGACCCAACATGCTTTCGTAGCCTGGTGTCCATTTATATTGACCTGGTGTGCTTTCATAGTCCATAGTCATTTTCATCGACTCGGCGTGCTTCCGTAGCTTGATGTCCTTTTTAATAGACTCAGCGTGCTTCTATAGCTTGGAGTTCTTGATCCGGCGTGCTTTTGTAGTCTAGTGTCCCTTTTCATGGACTCAGCGTGCTTCCATAGCCCGATGTCTCTTTTAATAGACTCGGCGTGCTTCTGTAGCCCGGAGTTTTTGACTTGGCATGCTTTCGTAGCCTAGTGTCCCTTTTCATTGGCTCACCATGCTTTCGTAGCCCGATGTCCCTTTGAATAGACCTGGTGTGCTTTTGTAGCCTAGAGCACCTTTTATCGAACCGGTGTGCTTCCGTAGCCCGGATTTCTTTTATCGACCTAGCGTGCTTTCGTAGCCCAGAGTCATTTTCATTGACATGGTGTGAGTCCGCTTATCAAATCGGCGTGCTTCTATAGCCCGAAGTTCCTCTTAATCGACACTTGATTAAGTTGTCCTCAAAGATTTTTCTCAGTTCCCGGTCGATTAAGGCGATGAAGAAAAGTTCGGGTCTTGGTTAGATGATCTATGTTGCAACGTTGGGCGACCCGAAGAAAGGTTCGGGTCCTAGCCAAGAAAATCTCAATTTAGGTGACCATAGAATGGTATAGGTCCTAAACAATAGTTATTTCTCTAACAGGTGACCGTAGAAAAGGTATGGGTCTTGGAAAAGCAATTTTCCCAATCAGGTGATCGTAGAAAGGTATGGGTCGTAGAAAGTGAATCTTCGTTTAGTCGACCGTAGAAAGGTACAGGTCCTAGACAACATTTATTGCTTTAACAAGCGACCGTAGAAAGGTATGGGTCATGGAAAAGAAATTTCCCCGTTCAGGTGACCGTAGAAAGGTACGGGTCCTAGACACAACCAAACATTGCCATACTTGGTGACCGTAGAAAGGTACGGGTTCTCGGAAATCGGTTTCCTTAGAAA